>VZSZ01010950.1:194476-215180 GCA_013398815.1 Ibidorhyncha struthersii | reverse complement strand
AGAGCAGAGCAGTGAGGCTGAGGGTACTGCCATATGGGGGTAACGACCCCTGGGCATTAACAGCGGCCTTCTGAGATACTTAAAAAAACCCGTAGGCTGCAAATATTTAAGATTCTGTAATTAATTTCAGATAGCTGTAGTAAACACGGTACACAGCTTTAGTAGTGGTGAGAGCGGCGGGGTCTGTGATTGCACCTGTCTCTAGCAATGATGTACAGTTTATGTAGCATCAGTTTTTAGTGTGTGGTATTCATTCACGAAGGAGAAAACTTGGGTAGTGGGAGGCTTGACAGACATGGCAAACTTTATTTTATAAAACCACCCCCACAGGAACAGGGTAGGATTTCTTCTTGTGGTGGGGTTTGTTTTTTGTTTTTTTTTTTTTGTGTGGTATTGTTTTGCTATTTCAATATTCATCTGTGTTCCATCCTGTGAAATGTTTTAAAACAGTCAGGAAAATATAACCTGTCTTGTGTAGGAATATGTATTGAATTGTATTACCCTTGTTAATAAAACAAATAATACGCCCACAGCAAAAAACATAATGGATGAAGAGCGACCTGAAGATGTAGCACAATAAAGGTGAGTGCAATTCAGCCGTTAATGAATGGGATTAAAACTCATGTTTATGAGCGAGGGAGGCTTTCCACTGGGATGGAGTCTGTTTTGTGGCTGGCTTTTTTGTCTCTGGTGGGTTGAAACAGAGCTCTCTTCCAGAGCCTTTCTGAAGCTCAGCACGGATGATTTGTATTCTCCTGGAGAGTAATTTGTCAGGAGATGAACAGCAATATGCTCTGTGTTTGCTGGAACAGCAAAGACAAGTCCAGTTAAAGACTTATTTTTTTGGGTAAAGTAATTTTTAAACTTTCCGTCAAAAAAAGTCATAATTACCTGTGCTTGGCCTAGATTTTTTCCATCTCAAGTACTTTAGTGGCATATTCAGGCGCTGCGTAAAACAGAGTGGCCCAGAGCTTCCAGTTGGAGAGGACACAACTTGGTCCGTGGGGCCTGTATTCCTGGTGAAAGGTCATCCTTTCCGAAGAAGTAAAATGATTTGGGAACTTGCTGAATTTTGTCTAACCGTTGCTGGAATTCATTATAGTATTTGTAAGTAAAACTCTGGTTCAAAATGGAAATTGAAACAAGATAAGCAAAAGGTTAAAATTCCCCCAAACGAAGTGGTCGTTTTTCTGGAATAAACCTTGGCTGCCTGTAAATGAAAGCCTTAGTGTTGCTTTCTAGCAGAAGCAAAAAGAAAATGAGCATTCAGTTCTAGTTCAGTTGTTTTTTCTTTTGGGAAGGGAGGTGTTGGATGTGGTATGTTTTTTGTTTGTTTGTTTTTTTTTTTTTTCTTTTTTAAATATTTTTTTACTTTTGTCAGAAAAGCCCATTAATCTCCAGGTCGAACTCTGACGGGAGTCAGTTGAGGATTGCTGCCTTCTTCTTACTTCTGCTTTGGTGTTGAGCTGGGAGTGATTCTCTCGTCTTCTCCTCCAGTATCAGATCTATTAAAGACATACATTTTGATAGAGCAGCTCTCTAAGTTATTTTCTGAGGCTTTTGTTAACACTTCTCCGTTCTAGATGATGCTCTGGTTCATTTTTTGTATCTCTGGAGCTTGAGACTGGAGTTTGGTAAGGGAGGATTTCTTTGCAGAGGTTGCTACAATACCTTATTGTTTTGTCGTCTTTTGCTAAACGCAGAGGGATGTGAAATGAGTCTGAGATGTTTGGTCAGCGCAGTGAAATGATCAAGAAAAACATGACTGGGACAACGCGTTGCACTGAGGCTAACCTGGTGGAAGAACGAGCATAATACGGAGAAGCTGTGCAAGTTGACAGAGAGCAGTGAGATAAATATGTGGTTCATAGGAAAGAAAACACTAGA
This sequence comes from Ibidorhyncha struthersii, assembly GCA_013398815.1. Lineage (NCBI taxonomy): Eukaryota > Metazoa > Chordata > Aves > Charadriiformes > Charadriidae > Ibidorhyncha > Ibidorhyncha struthersii. Next base: position 213,293 of record VZSZ01010950.1, on the reverse strand, counting down.
ATGTGTTTAAAATAACAGAAAATTGCTTGTACTAAGAAGTCTGCAAAGGTGATGGAAGTCTGGTATTGGGTCAGGGAAAAGGGGATGTGTGAGTGACGACCAGGAGATGGTGGCAATTTGGAATGGAGATGCGATAAGATGGGAAGGAGTTTTGGTGAGTAAAAATGAGAAAGAGGAGAAGCAAACAAGTGAGCTGGTGTCAAGAAGCAGACTCGGACTGCGAATGTGTTCAGAAAGCAAATGGGTTGAAGTCTCTGAATGACAAGGAGAGAAGAAAAGACGTGAAAAAGAGACATGACGCAGCTTCGATTTTAGTGAGCTGCAACAAAAAGAGCATGTTTTGTGTCACACTGACCATGATGGAAATAGGAACTAGGGAGGAGAGGAGAAACTGTAACGAACAAACAAGCTGGAGACAGAAATGATGGAGGCATGTCAAGATTTATTTTTTCCCTTAAATTAAAAAAACCCAACCCTACTCCCATCCTTCCAAAAGCCAAGCCACCCCTTCTCCCCCTTCATTTTATATATTTAGCTACATCAATGGTAATATATCATGTCAAATCCGTTTGATATATCTGCTTATATCATGTCTAATTTTGGCAGGAAGTATAACACTAATTACATTTACTGTCAAGTTGTTTGCCTCCTCCCTGCGCAGCGCTAGCTGAGCCCGGCTCGCGCTCTATTTAAATAGGTATAACTTTTTCCCTGGCTGTTTGGAAGAGCCTTGGCTGTGGAATACCCTTTCTCTGGGTCTGGAGAAGTATTGGCTTGTCAGTCTTCCAGATGAGCTGTAACGACTTTCATATCAGGTAAGGCTTAATGCAGAAAGGTGTTGGTGGGCTAGAATTATGAGATTTGATATTTTTTTATTTTATTTTTTGGAGAGAGAGTTTGGGAGGGGTAGAATATATTTTGGATATCGTTGTGTGTGTGTGTGAGGTATTTGGCACCCTGTAAAAGATTGCATGCATTAATTATACTTTGAAAAGAAAAAGCAAGATGCCTTTGTGAGGCAGTTCTGAAAATGAAATGCTTTATTGGCTTTCTAGGTATCAGCCTCCATGTTTGGTGCTCTCGAAATATAAATTAGATGAAGACAAAAAATAATACGTATATTGTTTTGATTCTGGAATGCTTCTTAGGGTGTATTCCTGAAAGAGGCAACAGGGAAGCTGAGTAAATAATTTTGTGGAGAAGAAAGAGGGGCAGGAAGGCTGAGTGGGGAGTGGTGTTAGCAGGAATAAAGAAAATGGAACTTAACACTGTGGCTTCCATGGAAAAAAAATCATGGCAAAAGTTGTCCTCCCGCAGAGGATGATGAGGGGGAATGCAGTGTGGGATGCTAACCTTCATGCAGCTATGAAAGCATTTTCAAAATGATTTGCGAAAATACTTCTGGAAGGCAGAACATCTGAACTGAAGCGATTTAGAAGGGCAGGCAGGATTTGGGAAGCATCTGATCCTGCAGAGGAGCACGTTTGGAGGTGAAAACTTTGGGAATTACTTTTCCAAAATTGACTTCAATTTGTTGTGAGGATTAATGCACGTCTGCCTTTAGGAAGACACAAATAGTTACTATTTTGTGCTAAACTTGAAAAGAAAAATCTGAATAACACCACTGGGACTGGGAGCTAAAGGTCAGAAACTTTGCATAGCAGCATTAATTGGTCCCTTTAAAGGATATAAAGGGTCAGAGTCTTTAAGGGCTTGCCTAAGGAGGAGAGCAGTATTAATGCCAGTAAGTGATGACAGAGCAAGACTCAAAAAGGGGGGGTGGGGGGGCAGGTTTTTTCCTCATTACTCCAAAAGAAGATCAACGTACTAGTGACTTGGGTGTTCCGTGTTTGAAGTATTGCAGCATTACTTCAGTCGGATGCTGTGTTTAATATTTTCTATTCCATTGCCACTGATGTGCAGGATCAAGCTTCAAGAAATATAAACAGCAGGATTAGATGTTGCAGTGTGTCACTGGATTGCCTTGGGCCATCCAGCATAGAGATCTTTTTTTCGACTTTTTTAAAAATGTTGCTAAGTCCCTGCTAGATCGTTATCGCAGCCTTTTGGTAAATGATGCCACGCTTGATTTTTTTTCACCCTTTTCATCTCCAGGTTTGGATCTTGGTGTTTGCAAGTTATGCTGCATTCTCTTAGTTAATGTTTTAATGTTACTGACTTCTATTAAAAAGATATGGTGGCTTAGAATATGTGAATTATCCTATGGATGCTCCTACTGTGTTGCTGAGCTCTTATCGTTAGTTCAGGCTATATTGGAAAAATGTAAATATTGAGGGAATCAGTGATACATGATAGAACTTGCCATTAAAGCGCGTTTTGTTATTTCATTGTGGCAATAGTTTTTAAGAAACTGGATTTCCACAGCTGCCTGTAAGATTCTGTATAATGATAATGAAGCTATTTCTCCTTTCCTTCTCTCAGTAACATATTCAGAAGATTACTTGCATGCTTATTCAAGCAAGCAAGGATTTTGGAAATCAGAAGTATCCCAGTGTTGCAGAAACAAATGACAATCTTTGTTGTGTCTACAGTTAAGTTTACAAAAGAACCCTCATTGTAAAGGCACTTGATGCTGAAAAATTCTGTTGGGCTTTCCTCGCTCCTGAGATGCTTTCGCTACTCTTCGCCTCCCTCACTGTGTCCTTTAGAAAAAATCCTCTTGTCTCTAGGGAATGAGGAGAGTTGTGAGGGAAGCAGCATAATTTGCAAACAAGAATGTTTTTTAAATATTTAAATTGGTTTAACTTCGTAGCCACAGGTGGCAGAGTTTTTTTTTTTCTCCTCTTGATTTCAGATATGCTTGTTGATGGTCTGTGGAAAATGATTTAGATTTGGCTTTTTCAGTTAAAAAAAAAAAAAAAAAGATAAAAGTACTTGTCTGCTGACTGCTTTTTAGGCTAAGTTACTAGGAGCCTGCCTTCACCGGGGTAGTTTTTAGAGTTTGTAAGCAAATCCTGTTGGACTATGTAATGATGTGTTTGGATTAAGTTTCCTCCCTATTGCACATTCTACAGAAAAATGTATTTTCTGTTAGCCTGGTAGATAGCTGAATAGGAGGGATTTTGTTTGCTTTTGAAACAGCAGAAGTCTCCTGGGCAATTCTATGAAATTCCAGATAATTCAAGGGAAGGCAGGGAGGGGAGCGCACCTCCTCCCCTTTCCCTGCCCAACCAGCTCCTCCTTAGGCTGGGCTCAGGTGAAATGCATGGGAAGCTGATGGATATAGCTAAGAAAGTTTTGATGCTGATAATCTTGGATGGCGTGTGGTAAGTAAAATATGAGGTTGCATACGTAAGAAGGTTAAAAACTTATTTCCAAAGAAAAATACTTTAAACTGTAGCAATATACCCTTATGCTGCATCAGTGATCTTGATTTTTACATTTTTCTCTCTTAGTAATTTCATGAGTTCTGTAAGGGGCATGTGGGCTTGCTTATTGGATCAGATAAGAATGAAGAAGGGAAACACTTAAGCTTGAACTCAACTTTAAATACTCGAGGTATTTCATTATAGTAAGCATATTTAAAAAAATTTAGCTGATGTCTGGCAGAGTCAGAACTTACGTGCTCAGGATGGACAGTGAAGACCCCATTAGGCAGGTGTTCAAGATTGAATTTTTGTACTAACAATATCTGCAATTACACATTATAGAAAATATTTGCATTTTCTGTGGATTTAAATCCCCCGAAATAGATAGTTGCGGGTTGAAATACTGGCAGCCTGGCAGTGTATTTAAGCTTGCTCCATAGATTACTGGTAGATGTATTTGCTATCTGGGGATGCTGCTAGCAGAGGTAAAAAACCTCTGAGCTGGTGGTTATCAAGCTTTTAAAAGGAGTAGCAAAGTATGAGTGTCAAATTCTGTCTGAAATCTGAATATCTCTTGTCTTGATGTGAGTTTACCTAAGCCTTTTAAAAATAATGGCTGGCCTTATAATTAAAACTTCGCTAGTTTTTTTTAGATGTTAGTTTTGTCAAGATACTTTTGCAGTTTAATGCTCTTGGTGGCAGAGCTTTTTGTATTCTCCTCGACGGAGAAATGATTAATGGTCTCAACACTGCCTTCTGGATCACCTTGTAAGAGGTCTCCTTCATCAATCTGGCAAGGGGATTGTATGGCAGTTTGCACCCTAATTACAGTCCCCAGCTGGGGATGTGCTGCTTAACAGATTACTTGTAGCTGAAGTACAGTCGGCGCACATATAGATGACCATGGAGTTGTTTGACACTCGGGTGCAAAAATTAGATTTCCTTTCTAGAAAAAAAAAATCCACTTCATAGAAACAGTGCAACAGATAAAAATGTTTAGCTGGAATTAACTCTGTAACTTAAACCTTTAATAATAACGGCAGTTCTGTGTTTCCCTGTTTTCATCTTTTCCCTGCCTTCTCTTGCAGTCTTATAGACGAGAGCAGTATTGCAAGCCAGAAATTTTATTACCAGTAGAGACATTAAGGTATTCCACAGGGCAAAACAAAAGTGATTCAATAGGTGCTTTTACAGATAATAAGTTTTAGCATTGAACAGTTTGCCCAGAAGACAACAGGTTATTTCTAGTGGTCTGTGAGTATTGTTGGCCTTTTTTCTGGCTCATTTGTGGTGTAATGCTGCTACTCAATTAAGATGTATTTCGGTAAAAACTATGAACGACAACTGTCCCGCTTCCACCAAGTGTATTGCTAAGCATATACGTATGTGCCTGTTGCTCAGTCTGAAAAATTTGAGCGTGTTGCTGAGAAACAGCTTATTTAAGGACTAAAGCATGGAGGAAAACTTGCACAGCATCCAGTCAAACACAAAAGCAAAGTGCCCGTTTTGATAGTTGACAATGCCAGGATTTTGTGCTTTGGGAGGATGTAATTGCCAAATGGTTTTGCATATACGTATCAGTGATGTAGTAGTCAATATTGCCAAATCAGATAACATTATGAATATCATGGCAATCTGGAAAAAAATTTTGGTTTGTTTTTTTAATGGTACATATTTATTTTCATGACTTTTTAATATTAAAAAAAAAAAAAGTCTGAGGATCATCTGGGCACTGATAACTTCTCACTGGGTGACATGTACTTGAAGGATAAAGGCAGTGAAAAGGGATACCAGTAGACTGGGGCTGGAGGCAGAAGATTTGCATTACTTGTGCTTATATCCTGAAGAATTAGAATTGAAGATTTGTATGTATTAATATTTGTGTTTAGGACAGTAGAAGCGTTCAGTTGTGCAGTGGCTGCTGTGAAGGTGTGGGTGCGTCTGTTTGACTTTGTCTAACTTGAAAGAGCGGGGGGAAAAAAGAAGTCTTACTACTCAGTGAAAAAGTAATCAAATATATCTGACTTGTGTTTGAGTGCGATGGAACGGCAGCAAGTCTTGGGAGTCTTCTCTCTGCCTGTGAGCTTGATTCTTTCGGAGTATGAGCAGGAGCTGATGGGCCTGTGTAAAGCAGGAATTTATCACTGTCTTGTCCTAGGTTTGGAGGAAAATCTCCTCTGAAGATTTTAGTCCTAGAGATGGTCAGATAATGGTTTGTTACAGTGCGTTTACTCTTTCTGGATTTCCTTCCCCACGGGAAGTGGAGGGATTGAGCCTAGAGTTGTTATATTATCTCGAAATCACATGTACTGTATGGTGAAAACACTTCTGAGAGATCATTCGAAAGGTTCTTGTTTCTTTGACCCAGGTTTATGATCGATTGAAACTCGTGGCTTTCCTGTGTTCTGGTTCCTGTTTGCTCCTTTGGCTCCCGTCAGAAGTGAGCAGCCCTTCCGTGCCTCATCCTCTCAGCTAAAAACTGAAGACTGGCAGCTCAGCTTCTCTTTATTGTCTTCTTAAAAAGCAGATGCAATGTTTCCTTCGTATCTGTCTTTCACATGTGATAGCAGCATGGTTTGGTGTTCTTGTGAATGTTCATCACTCTTCTGTTTGCAGAAGCAATTGGAAGGAAATGACCCGGGTTGTTGTTATTACTCATATTTTGTGTTTTTTCCAGTTCTGCGGCTTCAGCTTCTTATGTGAACTGCGTCGACACGTCATGAAGGAACACATCTCTGCCTGTAGTCGTGCATATTAATTGCCAAGTGAGGCACTGCCTCTCGCTGACCTTGGTGTTTCTTTGGTGGTTCTCTCGGGTTTTGTTCCAGGACAAATGCGTTGTAGGTACTCGAGAGGAAAACATTTTCTCCTAAATTATTTCAGCAAATGGAAACCCTAATTTGACTCTGGCTGAAGACTTTGTCTTGGCTGCAAGCCTGAGAGATTTAAACATTTGCTGTTCCTTTTATTGTTCAAACCTGTGCGGCATATTTTAAGTGAGCGAGCAGTCTGTCAAGTTATTAGAAATCATTACTTTGCCACAGAGTTATTGAATGGATGTGAAAACAGGTGTTTGTCAGATTTTACCTTCTGGACTGAATATTTGTGATGTTTCAGGAACTTTTATCTGCAGTCAGCCATTGTGCTTTGTATAGGAGTGGGCTTGATTCAGATTATCTGAGCAATCAGGGAGCAGAGATGTGGTTCTGTGATTCATAATTGAAATTTAGCCTTTAGATTAACTTCATTAGTATGCTGTTGAACAAGGACAGGGTGTTAATAAATGAAAAAATCCTTCTGGGTTTAAGCACGGAGTGCCACAATAGGTCTTAGCAGTTCATTACGAATTTTTTATTTTTGCTGCGACAGCATTATTTTTGACTTGACCATGCTCTTTTTGTCTGTATTTGTCAAAATTGTACAAATATTACAGAGAGAAAGAGAGAAAGGTTTTACCTAATGTGAGGTTAAACCCCAAATTCTTCTAGTAAAGCCACGTTTATAAGCCATTCTGAGATCAAGAGAAGGAACTTTAGAAAATAGACTTCAGTTTCCTTTCTAACTGGTAGTTTAGAGTAATGAGTGAAACCTTACTTGTATTCTTAAAATACTTGAAACTTTCTGGGGAAGTACAAACTACACAATCTCCAGTCATTAGACAGTTGGCTTGTAAATGTTTATAAAAATTGTACCTCTTTATCCTACTGAGATGAAAATACTTATTTCTGGCTTCCATATTTGGATTACTTTGTAAATTATTGATCTTGATTTTTATTGCCTTTTTTTTTTTTTTTTTAAATCTGGATTTACTTTACATCCTAGTTCAGCAAAGCACTCACTAGCACTTCAGCGTATGTTTTGAAGTCACTTGGACGTCAGGTAGCTTACTAAAGCTGACCTCTGTTCCCAGAGACATGTGTTACTGTAATGCGTTATATCATGGAATGCATTATATCAGTGCATTTAGAATCTCCATCCTTTATTGGATGCAGGGGAAACCATAGTGACAAAGGCTGAGAAAAAGGCTGAGGTGCTTAATGCCTTTTTTGCCTTAGTCTTTAATAGCAAGACCAGTTGTTCTCAGGGTACCCAGCCCCCTGAGCTAGAAGACGGGAACGGGGAGCAGAATCAAGCCCCCATAATCCAAGAGAAAATGGTTAGTGACCAGCTACACCACTTAGACCCACACAAGTCTGTGGAGCTGGACGGGAACCACCTGAGGGTACTGAGGAAGTTGGTGGAAGCGCTCACCAAGCCACTTTCCATCATTTATCAGCAGTCCTGGCTAACCGGGGAGGACCCAGTGTCCTACAAGAAGGGCCGGAAGGAGGATCTGGGGAACTACAGACCTCTTGTCTGACCTCGGTGCTGGGGAAGATTATGGAACAGATTGTCTTGAGTGCCGTCATGCGGCACGTACAGGACAACCAGGTGATCAGACCCAGTCAGCATGGGTTTATGAAAGGCAGGTCCTGCGTGACAAACCTGATCACCTTCTATGACAAGGTGACCTGCTTAGTGGATGAGGGAAAAACTGTGGATGTTGTTTACGTGGACTTCAGTAAAGCCTTTGACGTGTTTCCCACAGCATTCTCCTGGAGAAACTGGCTGCTTATGGCTTGGACGGGCATATGCTTTGCTGGGTGAAAAGCTGGCTGGAAGGCCAGGCCCAAAGAGTGGTGGTGAATGGCGTTAAATCCAGTTGGTGGCCAGTCACAAGTGGTGTTCCCCAGGACTCAGTGCCAGGGCTGGTTCTCTTTAACATCTTTATCAATGACCTGGACAAGGGGATCGAGTGCACCCTCAGTAAGTTGGCAGAAGACAACAAATTGGGCGGGAGTGTTGACCTGCGTGAGGGTAGGATGGGTCTCCAGAGGGATCTGGACAGGCTGGACTGATGGGCTGAGGCCGACGGTATGAGGTTCAGCAAGGCCAAGTGCCGGGTCCTGCATTTGGGTCACAACAACCCCATGCAGCACTACAGGCTTGGCGCGGAGTGGCTGGAAAGCTGCCTGGCAGCAAAGGACCTGGGGGTGTTGGTCAACAGCCATCTGAATATGAGCCAGCAGTGTGCCCAAGTGGCCAAGAAGGCCAACGGCATCCTGGCCTGTATCAGGAATGGTGTGGCCAGCAGGACTGGGGCAGTGATCATCCCCCTGTACTCGGCACTGGTGAGGCCCCACCTCGAGTGCTGTGTTCAGTTCTGGGCCCCTCACTACAAGAAGGACATTGAGGTGCTGGAGCGTGTCCAGAGAAGGGCAAGGGAGCTGGTGAGGCGTCTGGGGGACAAGTCTTATGAGGAGCGGCTGAGGGAACTGGGGCTGTTTAGCCTGGAGAAGAGGAGGCTGAGGGGACACCTTATCACTCTCTACAAGTACCTGAAAGGAGGTTGTAGAGAGATGGGGACTGACCTCTTCTCCTTAGTGACAAGCAATAGGACAAGAGGAAACAGCCTCAAGTTGCGCCAGGGGGAGGTTTAGATTGGATATTACGAAAAATTTCTTCACTGAAAGGGTTATCCAGCATTGGAACAGGCTGCCTGGGGAAGTGATTGAGTCACCATCCCTGGAGGTATTTAAAACCTGTGTAGATGTAGTGCTGAGGGACATGGTTTGGTGGTGGACTTGGCAGCGCTAGGTTAACGGTTGGACTCTGATCGTAAAGGTCTTTTCCAACCTAAATAGTTCTATGATTCTATGTATATCACAGTAGCCCACGTGCCATCAGTGTAGAAGGGAGTATTCAGGCTTCTCCAGGTAGCATTTTCTTGCATGAAATGAAGGTTAATGTAGTTGAACTTAGAATGACTATGCTGTAACTGTGAGGAAGTTGTTATTATTTGTTAGATTGTTTTTATTTGTTAGACTATTTCTGTATTTTTATACGATGTTTTGTATGCTTTGCATGGTTTTGTGGAAGATTGGGGTAGATTCTCATTTGTTAGTCATAGAGCTGTACTATGAAAGTAAGTTCAAGAAAAAAAAATCCTGTTACCGGAATGGAAAAGAAGATACTAAGTTTTTTTGTTCCTTCCCATCCTCACAGTTGCTCTTGATCTACCTAAAAATCTGTATCACAATATTTTGAGTTATCTGTACATATGCTCTTCAGTGGAGAGTCGTACACTTGATGTAATCCTCTGTGCTTTGAGGTGGCATGGCATCTGCTTCTGCAAGAAAGGATTATGAGTGTAGCTTTTTTTTCTACATGCAGCCTTGAGGGAAGCGCAGATTGCTGAACAACAGAGCAGGTTGGTGCTGAGTGCTTGAAAGGTTGGGAGCTGAGTTTGAACTCCTTACACGAAGTCTGTGCGGGCTGGAAGAAGTTGAGCTCTGGGGAGCTTTGTGGCTTACTGCAACTGACAGTGTGGGGTAAATGCAGTCATTGGAAAGATGCTGGGAAATTTTGGAGAAGAAAAATGAAGAGAGAAGCAGAAAGTATTTGTTATATCATAAGTGGCGTGTTAGAGTTCTTGAGTATTTGTTAAAAGCGTAGATTGTGATCTACTGATGTATCTGAATGGGATATATGTTACATTTTTTCCATAGAGTTTGGAGTGGGAGGGGAGACTTAAAAAATACTGAAAGTTGTGACAGAAAAATAGGCTTGTATGAGGCAGTTTAAGAGTTTAATAATTTCGATTGTTTCCTGCTACGAAAGATCAGTCCTAACCAGCAGAAGTAGTACACATCCCCAGATGTCTTCATTCTCACAAAAAGCTATTGTTAGGAAACCTTGACTTAAGATAGACTGAGGGGACGGGGGACACGTGAAAACTTTGCCATTGCTAGTTTCTAGCTTATTGCAACCACTCTGTGGAAGGAGTGAAATATTTGACCTCTAGAAGAATCCAGGACCAAAAATATAAAATAAATGTAATTTTTAACCTTTTTTTTCTGGAAGGCAAAATTTGGACTACTTTATATGCCTTTGACCATTACTCAGAGTATAAGATACTGTATTTAGTTTTAAAAAGGGAAGCCTACTCTATAAAAGCTTGCATTTTTCTAAGAGAAAACCATTTATAGAGAAAGAAGAGAGAGAAAAGGAAGTAAATTAGACAACTATGGACTTCAGATAACATTTAACTATATTCCAATAGTACAAAGTTTGAATGATGAACTACTTGAAGACCAAAAGATAAACTTGGTCTCCCTGTAATCATTAACATTATGCTTAATAGATGCCGTGAGAGCAAGAACAATTTGTGAAGATACTTGAATAGGGGACGATGATGGTTTTGGTTCACTTAATGAAGTGGGGATTCCAGTAGGAAAATAGCATGAGAGAAGTACCAAAAAAGTCTAAAGAGGTTGGGGAGTCACGTTTGCTTTTCAGGAAACCACTGTTAATACTTTATTTCAGCAAGATGCTGGTTACGTGTAGTAAATTCCCTGGGGATGCTCAGGAGTCAAATGTGCTCTCTGATGTTTTTTGTGTAATAGAGAACCTCCACGTTACCAACAGTATTCTGTTCATCCTGATCCTCAGGTTGGGAGCAGTCTCCCGACCTTGGCAGTGTTTAGCCCTTGCACGGCCTGGAAAACTTGCGGCTGAGCTAGGGCACTTACTGCCACGTCACGGCTGCCCTCGCTCAATAGGTTTGCCATACTGAGAGAGGAATGCTTGTTTCTCTTCAGATAACTTGAGATCATACTTAATTCAAAACAGGTAAGGCAAAATCCAAAGAGTCATTTATCTACAAAATTCAAAATAGTAAAATCACAGATGGAGAAATGAGAGGAACCCTTCACTCGTACATTTATAAAAGTTAAACCGGAAAGGTTTGTGTACACGATGTGCTGGAGTCTTGCTTGCTGTGGTGGTGGTCAAATGTTCCCTCTTCTTGTATTCTTGATTCTTCCCTTAGCACTAACTGGAGAATTTTCATGTATACGCCAGTGTTCATGGCCAGTCTCTCTTCTGAAGTCTAACAAAAGATGCGGACAAATTTAACCTTTTAACCATAATGGACTTCATTTTTCTTTTCCAGGGGTTAGTGTGACTAGTCATCTTAATTAAAATAGACAATGCTTTTTTTTTTTTTTTTTTGAGATCCAAATTATAATTTCCTATATTTAATGGACTACTTAATTACTCCTTGTCTCAGTGAAGGGTAGAACCCTTCTCCTCCATCTCTTTGGTGACTAGCTGACTAACTCCGTGTAAGGTGTCTCCTCTACTGAATCTTATATCATGCTGTCTAGTAACTAGGATACTAGATACAAATACTTAAACGTGTTGCTCATTACTGGTCCTTGATTGAGACTACGACATAACGACAGTTACCTGACTTGGTGTGACTGGCCCTGTCCATATAACCTCTAAGAATATTGTAATACATAGATATCCTTATTCTAGTGACAGATGATAGTAATAAAGTTTAGTTTCTGTAAGACAAATGTGTATGAAATACAAGTGAAAACCTTTCATGGAGCTAACAGCTTCTCTGGTATGTTTTCAGTCTCTGCCCCTTCCCCCCCCCTCCCCCCCCTTCCCCCCCATTCTCCTTTTTNGAATATGAAAGCTAGTGGTCTCGTATTTAGCTTTAAATAAATTTTCCACTGTATGGAAGCACTGTCTGGAAATAAACTATTTCAGATACCTTCCTATTCCGTAGTAACATAACAATATAAACTCTGAAAATCAATTTACCTTGAAAGAATTTAAGCAAAAATGAAAAAGTTTGAATAGGGTCTGCTTCCAACTTTTAATATTATTATTTTGATATTCCAGATTTTGATATTATTTTTTTTCTTGAGTAATTCACAGAATCACAGCCTGAGCTTTTTAAATACCTACTTGCTTGTGGCCAGTATCGGTTAGGTTGTTTCTGCTGAAACAGAATTTAATCTTTGGATTCACTGATCCTCTCTTCTAGCCAGAGCTGTCACTTACTTCAGGTCAGTTCAGGCACACTGTAAATCAGTACCTTCTTACTAGTCAATCAGTGATTGATTCAATTTTGCAGCACTTGAAGGCAGTCTTTTCTAGTTTAAAAACTGAGTTAATGTGGCCTAAAAGGGTTGATTGCATAGCTAGGAGCTTGGAGTTCTGGAGCCAAGGCTGGTATTAATGGTTTGCAGTGTGGGCTCAGACAAATAATTTTACATTTGCAACACAGAAATACTTGTGCTTGAGTCTTTCTCTCTCTTCCTGCCCCCCACCCCCCAATTTCTTTTTTTGCTGTGTTAAACTTGAGTTCTTTAAGGAGCTGGTATCTGACACCACGTTCAGAGTATTTCAGCTTCCCTAGTATCTGGAAGTACTTAGAGTTGAAAAATCATGCGCTCTGGTGTGTCTCTGGGAGATATACGTGCTGATGGGTGTTTTAAAAATAAGGAAGGTATGTTTGCAAAGGCCTTTGACACCTCTGCAGAATAATTGAAAATAAGACTAAATAAACCTTTAAGATGTCTTCAAAAGTTGAATAGAATATTGTTTTTCTTTTGAAGGTATGGAAGGCCTTCATCCCATGCCATGTCTGTGCCGTGGCCTGTAGATTGGAAACACTCAAATCCTTTGCGGTACTGGATAGTGGATAACAAGAGCATCATGATGGGGCTGAACTCTGTATGTTTCTGTTAAAAAGTGCTCTGGAGTAACTATGTCCTCTGATGTGCAGTTTTGAATTCTGTGCCTTGTACTCCAGAAAAGTTGCTCTCTCACATATTGGTATTCCTGTGGAAAGAAGAGATATGTGTATATCCTTGTGCCTCTCTGGGTTTCAAAGTTAGCTCATGTGTATGTTGTGTAACCTTTCAGTGGTCTTGGCGAATGAAGAAGCACTGCTACTGTGAAGATGCAAAACGTTTTGGCTTACTAGTAAAAAAAGTAAAATCCCTTAAAACCCATCCACTTTTTAAAATGGAACAAAGTTTAGACTTTTATAATTGTTACAAAATTAAATATGCTTTATAAGTAATAACAAATTAGATCTGTTTTCCCGAGGCAGGTGAAACTCCCAGGATAACTGATAGCAAGTCAAAGAAAAGTAGGAATGGACTTTTATCCTCTTTTTTTCCCTCTTGCTGTCTGTGGCTCTTCAGCTGTGGTATTCTCATTCTTACTTTGAAATTGCCCCAGTTAAGTTGGTCTGAAGTTATTGATGCTGTGCGGGAAATGAGGAAAATGTTTTTACGTTAGAAAGGTGTTTCATCTGACTAGCCTTGAAAGTTTTTTTTTTTTTTTTTCAGTAGTAGTTCCATTTTCAAAAATACAGCCAGCATCATAGTGTGGGCAAGTAAGGGAATCAAAGAAATACATTTTCTGAGAGTATGTTGTATTTTTTTTTTTTTGCTTATCAGAATGACTCTGAAATTCTGTTCTCTTGAAACAACAACAAGGAAATATTTCTGTTTTCCTGATTAGGAAAAAAAAAAAAGGAAAATATTCTGTCTGATCTGCAGAATATACTTGGAGCAATTCCAGTGTGGTGAGGGATGCTCTGGGTAGCGAACAGATCAGGATCTTGCAAAGGGGACTGCCCTCAGTGTGCAGTGTTCAACAGAGCGTCCCTAACTTATTTAGCTCTTTTATGTCTCAATATTCTGTATTTGCTGAAAAGTAATTGTTAGTGTTCAGTGCTGGGTTTGCTTCCAGTGTCACAAGCAACTGAATTGATGAATCGGTGTTCCCTGAAGGAGCTTTGCTCTTTGAACTGAACTGACATGGCACATGGAGCCACGTCCTCATCTCTCATGGACGGGCATAAGTGGCAGCTGTGGCAAGCTGAAGATTAGTCCAAAAAGGTTGTTTCTGTGCATCTTTAGCTTCTCTAAATAGATGCCTGTATATATGCCAAGATTTCTAAGTAATTATTCAATTAAAACTTGAATAATTGAAGAAACTAAACCAAATGACTTGTGATAACATTATATATGACTGAATTTGCATATTCTGCTTAACAGATACAAATTGTTACTGTGTTTAGTTTCATTTGTCATCATTTCTCCTGCTTTATTATTGTTTCGGATGCAAAAAATTAAGGTCTGATCTTGTAAATTCTTACTCTTCTACAGAGACTTGCTGACGTCCGTATAGGAGTTGGTTGACTGCTTCAAGCATGTGTCTGCTGATGTTTCCACTCCACCTTCTCCTTTCTGGTAGCTTCTTGGTACAATTTAGAGTTTGACCGCTGCAATGCTGGAGCAGAAGCAGCTGCAGAGATGAGAATGAACTGAAGCCAGCACTTGTAAAGCAGCGAGTTAATAATATATTTATAAGGATACTATATATAGGTACTTTGATATCAATATATACTATTAAATAATGTATAACGTATTTACAGGAAAGAAATTTCAGCTCTGCAGAAGCAATTGCACGTACAATTACTTGGCAACCAGAATTGCACGCTATGTTGTACGTATAGATAATGTTAGTCTGTTTAAAACCAAGTGGAAAATTGCTGGAAATGTCCAGAATGGGCTAAATGCCATCTGGTTTCTCAACAGATCATGAAGCAGGTCATAAAATTGTTTAGAGGAACCTTTTGAGGTAGTGAACAGACTTTAAAAGCCTATGTGACTTTGAACCTGAGAATTAGAGCATCTTCTGTGAGAGATTTGTGGGTGTGGGAGGTGCAATGTTTTAGTGAGCAACCCCTAGAGCAGTTCCTTTGGGGAGCTCAGGGTTATTGGGAACCTCTCCACCAAGTGTTGGGAATATTTGTTTGGCCTTGCTTTCTTTAATAGAAAAAGCAATGGTTGTATGATAGGACTTTGGAGATTAAATAATGTTCTTTCATTATGCAGAAGAAAATGAGAGCTACTCAGCATTGTAGATGATTGGTCTTCAAATCCAGTAAGGCAGGCGGTCATAGGCAGAAGCCAGAAATCCCTGTGTAAATGTTAACACTTATTAAAATCAATGTTTTTCTTTCTGTAGTTTCAGCATGTTAAGGGGAGAAAGGGGAAGAAAAGGTTAATCAAATAACAGTATAAACAATATCTTGGCTTACAAGGCACTCATTTCTTATTTCTATTCAAAGCCATTAAGCTATAAGTCAGTTTTCTGGTTTAGTATGTATAAACTAAGCCAAAACAACCCCCCCAACCAACCAAACAAAAAAAACCCAACCCCAAAACCAAACCCCGAAACAACTACAACAAAAAAACAACCTGAAAACAAACAAACCAGACACTGTTTTGTTTAAAAAACAGTAACAGAGATCAGAGGAACCGACTGCTGACTCAGAAGTCTTGTCCTATCTCATGTCACCTCGTGCGCACTGAGGGCAATACAGTTGATGTGTTTGCATTTACTCCAGCACGCGTTGTGTCACTTGATCAGATTTAAGCTGTTTGACAGACAATTATTTCAAGATTGTTCTTGTTTGAAATAATGTACTTTGTAGTAGGAGAAAAAGAAAACCACGGAGAGCGTAGCTGAGAAGAGCAGTTGAGCATAAGCAAGTTGGGGCTCAATACCAGCGGCATAATACCAGTCATGCGGGAGGTTGTGCTGGAGACTTGCAGGAGATGCATATGGGGTACATCCCTCTTGTGGGGTTTTGGAGGGAAGCTGCTACTGGCATGGTTTCTTCTGGCCACAAGGTACTGCTGTCATACCTGCTCTTTCTTGGCTCCCCAAGGGTTCATGCTGAGGAGAAGCAACCACATGAGCTGCTGGGGAGGACCTAGGGCTACCTTCAAGTATTTCTTAATCAAATCCCGTAGTACTCTGTCACACCTCCATCCCCGTAACCTCCAACAGGGATCCTTACCTCAAAACAACCAGACGTTGAATGAGGGTAATACATTGCTCAATGATAATGATGGATTCACTAATGTTATTTGACATATCTTTCCTGTTAAAATTAATGTTGTCTTTGATGTTGTGAAGGTTGAATTCAGAGAAGATAATTGATCCTTGAACTGAAAAGATGTCTTCAAAGTTCTTGGCACTTACTGGTACTTCAGGTTGCAGTTGTGTCCTGGCTGTCATTCTAGTTGCAGACCAGCCTCTCGGCTTGGTGGGTGAAGTACCAGAACTGGACATGTCACACGAACACATGGAAACGGCAAAAACTGAGTGGTTTGGGAGTTTTTTTGCCTTTAAACTAAAAGACACAGGAGTGCTTAAAGTTGCAGGCGTGTCTGTATCATCGTTTTTCATTTAGGCCTACATAAATTATTAAAATACATGTGGAAAAAATAGATAACTTATTTGCAGTTAGTACTAGATAATGTTATTTGTTTTTTCCAGTGTGTAGGATTATTGTTTTAAAATTAAAAAATGTTGCCTCCAGAAACTCTTTTGAGTTTTATTTTATGGAAGATAGTGAAGGTTCAGGTACTCATCCTCGAAAACGTGATTCAGGGAGGTGGGGCAGCCCTGAAATGGCTCCTGCCTCCTCTAATCCTGGGTGCAAATATCATGGATTCCTGACTGCTTGTGTTAGTTGTGTAACCAAAGTTTTTGGAAGTTGTTTGCGCAATGGCAAAGAATTCTGACACTAACAGTTTCAATCTGTGATGTGAAAGCTTTGTATGGTGGAGACTACCATCATTCTGGTGGAATTTGTTGCCTGTTACAGTACTGGGCATGTAGGAATGCAGGTAGAAAGTGACTGGGGTGAAATCCAGTGATACGCTGATTATTACAACCAGTTGCAAATTCAGTAGAAAGGGACTCTTAAAACTATAGCTGAAAAACTCTTGAGAGTCCAGGTGCAATGGAGAATTCTGAACTAAGGTCTCAGGTTCTGGACTGTTGCATCTGAAAGGAGAGTGGGACTTGATTAGAAATTGCTTGGTCTGTGTAGGCACAGTGATGTATTAGGGGCATGCTGAACAAATTGTGCTTCTGTGTTNGTCTTTAATCTGAAAATTTGACTATTCTCACCTTAGCTTGTAGAATGGCGGAGTTCCATTTTCTAGAATACTGTCATTGGTAGACACTGTCATCAAAATCAGTAGGAGTCTCAAAATAATTGTTACTAGCCATGACACAACCAAGTTTATATGAAGGTTTGGTTATTAAATAAGTATTTAAAATATTTTAAATGATACCTTTCACTGTAAACGTGCTATGACAGATAAGTTACATCTTTAACGTTTTGTTTCAAAATTCTTCCATATTTTCTTGAATAGTCAAATGTGTTTACCTTATTACTTGATTAAGGCTAACAGCATTATTATTTTAATCCATTTCTTGGGTCTAGTAATAAGACTGTAATGTACAGCAGTCGCTGACAAGGCATTAATTCATTGTAATAATGTTATCAACAAACTTCTAATAACTTTAAATACATCTTTGTCATATTAAATGTTCATGTATAGGTACAATGGGAGAGGTTGTTTTCAGATTAAAGGGAAGTGCCAAAGAATGCTATTTGTCCCTAATTAAATATTGAGGACTTTTGTATTAAATATTTAATTGGCCAGCTGTACTGCAATTGAGTAGTGGAGAAGTGATAAAACCCTGCATTTGCACTTAAAGACCATTTCTGGGGCAGTTAAGTGACCTGTTGCTGAATGAATTGGAAGGAAGGAAGTGGCTTAAATAAAAGATCTTCGGTGTGTTCCCACCACTGCTGGTCCTGAGAAGTGGCCCTTGTTAATCATGTGGCTACACCAGGGCTCTTCTGAGCCATTTTATATATAAGTGAACTGAGGACCTATTTCTGACTTTTGGCTTTCTGGGGAAGGAGTCCAGGAAGCCTGGAAAGGCCGTAAGGCCTGCAGGGGAAAGCAGGAAACACTTTTTCTGTTGTGTGAGAAGTCTATATCAAAATTGGCATTAAAACAATGCAAATTGAAATGGTTCAGGTTGATACAATTTTTGTCAATTTTACAGACTATTCTGAAGCAGATAGTTACCCAGAAAAAGTGAAGATGCTCTTTCGCCATGCGTGAAATAGTCCTTGTACGTTGAGGAGAAAATGTAAAGACAAAAGTGACCTAGCAGGCAACATGCTCTTGTTCACAGGACGGTTGATTTGGAAAGAGCTGAGATCTGGCCTTTTTAGTTGTCCATTTTGAACACTACATGTATTTAGTTTAGAAACGGGTAACTGAAGTATCTATATGAAGGATGTGAAGGCAGAGCTTTAGACATAGAAATATTGGAATCATAGAATTGTTAAGGTTGGAAGGGACCTTTAAGATCATCGAGTCCAACCATTAACCTAACCTGACAAAACCACTTCTAAACCATATCCCCAAGTACCACGTCTACCCTTTTTTAAAACACCTCCAGGGATGGCGAATCCACCACCTCCCTGGGCAGCTTATTCCAATGCTGGGTAACCCTTTCAGTGAAAAAATTTCTCCTAATATCCAACCTAAACCTCCCCTGGCTTAACTTGAACCCATTTCCTCTCGTCCTATCACTTGTCAGTAGGGAGAAGAGGTCAGTCCCCATCTCTCTACAACCTCCTTTCAGGTACTTGTAGAGAGTGATAAGGTGTCCCCTCAGCCTCCTCTTCTCCAGGCTAAACAGCCCCAGTTCCCTCAGCCGCTCCTCATAAGACTTGTCCCCCAGAC
>VZSZ01010950.1:51508-193711 GCA_013398815.1 Ibidorhyncha struthersii | reverse complement strand
GTCAGACTGACCGGCCTATAGTTCCCCGGGTCCTCCTTCCATCCCTTCTTGTGGATGGGTGTCACATTTGCCAACTTGCAGTCAGCTGGGACCTCCCCCGTCAGCCAGGACTGCTCATAAATGATGTGAAATGGCCTGGCGAGCACTTCCTCCAGCTCCCTTGGTACCCTCGGGTGGATTCCATCCGGCCCCATAGATTTGTGCGCCTCCAGGTGCTGAAGCAGGTCCGTCACCATTTCCCCTTGGATTACAGGGGCTTCATTCTGCTCCCCATCCCTGTCTTCTAGCTCAGGGGTCTGGGTACTCAGGGAACAACTGGTCCTACTGCTGAAGACTGAGGCAAAGACAGCATTAAGCATCTCCTCCTTATCCTCATCCCTGGTCACTATGTTACCGGCCCCGTCTACTAGAGGACAGAGATTATCCTTAGTACCCTGTGGACTACCCTGTGAAATTGTTGTGGGTCCATAAGGCTTGGGGTTTGGGGTTGTATTCTCAAGCTTATATTCTGTGTCTCAGTAATGGACACCTGTCCCTAACCTGGGGACGAAACATTTATTATGAACCTTAGCATTTGTTTCTAAGATGCTTTGAGGAATATGTGTGTTGGGATCTCCATGTGCAATGTGTTATTCCAGTCATCACAAGAGGTGACGTGATGGCTCTGCTCCGTTCGCTCATCCTCTCTTTTCCATCTTCTCTCTCCCACCTCTCCATACATAAATGACAAAGAGAAGGCTAGATCAGCCTTGAATCTCAAGATGAATGATAATTTGGCATCAGATGGTCTGGGCACACATTTGTCCAAAATTATTTTAGTGTGAAAATTGGGAGAGGGTTTAAACCATAAATCTGAGAAGTCTTGGAAGAGCATCTCAGTCAGAGGGATTACGTATCTGGAGTCTCTGTCTCTGCTGTTAAATCCAAGGAAGTTTCACTCTCTGGTATATAACTTGAGTCTATGGATTTTTACTGGTTTTTGTTTGTTGTCAACAATGTATTAAAGCTAGGTCACACTAGATGTGCTGGTGTCTGTGTGCTTGGATTAATCAGATTATGAGGTTTAAGGAAGGGAAAGCGTGTTCATCCTGATCAAAGAAAGTTGAGATTTTTGGCTTTCTTCTGTAGCACATGGGATCATGCATGTTCCCGGATCATCTGGGTGTTTGACCTAACAGACGGTGATGCCCGTGATCTGTTCTGTATTTCTGTTCCAGGCTACAGTCCTGACTACTGTCTTTTACTCTAGACTTGCTTTGTTACTGCATGTTTGAAGTTGATGGTAGTGTATGAGGAGACACGCAGATTATAGACTTCTACATTAAACTTCTACTACACCTTTCTGTGGCTGTGGGGGGCTGAGCTGAGTGATGCAGGTAGTTCTTCCTTTGTCATGTTCCTCGAATGTATTAGCTATGTTTTCTCCCAAGTGGAGCTGTTGTTTCTTACTGTTGTAATAAATGTTGTGATTGAATTAATGAAATGTAGAAAGAATTGCTGGTTTCATTGGGATGTTGTAAAGCTGCACCTTTTAATAGGTGTGAATTAGTGTAAAAAGTAGCAAGACTTACTAAAAATGGACATTATGCTGTGTAAGTGTGCTAGCATACTATAAATTCAGCCAGTACACCACATCCTGACATTTAGTAGTTTTATTGTTCTGTTTGTTGGTCATTTCTGAGCAGAGTGTCAATGAGAACTACATAAAATGCTGTTGCTTAAAGAGCAGTGAGTTTGAGTGCGCTTCATGTACTGGATTTGCACTCTTTCTTTTTTCACCAGGCATCAGGTATTTCCTTTCTGTGAATATTACCACTCTGTGTGTAAGTCATAATTGTTTTTATAATTGAAAGCATCTAAGTTATGGCACATATAACGAACAAGGCTGTATGGGACACACAGCACAGACCCAGGAGTAGTCAGTGAAGACTGTCACATGTAGAACAGAGAAAGGGAAATGCCTCAGTTAAGACGTTGAATTGAAACTTATGCTCAGCCCTCACACAGGAAGCTGAAGCCCACTACGTGGGAAAAGTTACCCAAGATTCGTATTTATTTTCATAATACTGTGTTGAGAGATCTGTCACTTTGTGAAGATAATTTGTATTGCAGAGTGACTTGCAGTTCTTCCTCTGAATTTACAACAGATGGTCCGTGTATCCTTCCTAGAGTTTTTTGAATTGCATATATGCATCCATAGGGACAGTTTCCATCATTTGGATGTCTAAAACTTTTTCCAAGATCCTTATGCAAAATATTTTTTTTATCAGAAAGCTCCGATTGCAACAGAGATGACTTAATGAAATATTCTGGGCTTGACTGAAGTTCTTCAATAATTTTTTCATGTTCACAGTGGAATTTCTGGTAATTCATCAGGGAGTCCATAGCCAATAGGAGGGGGTGGAGATTTACTTAGGATGAGGGATGCCTGCATTCAGATCAACTCTTCTTGGCTTCATTCAGATCTGGGACTTGGATTAATATTCTGGCATTCAGTTGAACATTTCGAATATGGAGCTGCAGTGAGGTCTCTTTCTCATGTTTTTGATGTAAAATATATGTGAGAAAGATAACCTTCATAGTCAGGCAGAACATTAAAAAGTTGCAGGATGAAATAAACCACTCCAGTTTTAATGACAGTCACAGAAGAACCCTGCAACTCCCAAGTGCGTAAGACAAGACTATTCATAACTGGGAAAGCTGCTTTGATTTGGCTTGAAATGTGGTCCGTCAGGAAGCCTTATAAGCAACTTTAACTGTATTATGCAATGGAAGGAGGCTATTACTTATGTAATTGCCTAGATTTTCATTAATAATGCAAAATTCCCTACTTTTTCATTCCTCCAGGTGATTAACCAAAGATTTTTCTCTGCAGTCTCACCTCTGTTTTGAGAGAGGTGCAATGAACAGTCCAATAGATCTTTCTCTCTCCTTAAAATTGAAGCGATTAACCTTTAACGCAAAGCTACCATGACTGTTAACATCTTATACGGTAGCCGTGCTGAGCGAACGCTGAAGTGTTGGGGAGAAGGTTAATGACTGATCCTCAGGAGAGGGGAGAAATTGATCTCCCATGATTTAAATATAGATCCGAGTGTGAGTCTGAGACTGTTGGAATTTCATTGCTTTTAACTTTTGGTCTAAAACTATAGTGAAACTTAGGTGACAGAACCTGCACTGAAATTATTAAGTTTAGATAAACTCAGAGTTACCAAGGTATAATTTTAGCAAGATACTGGGGTAACACCATAAACTGTAACAGCAAAGCTTGAATAGTTGATGTAGTTACCACAAGCTGGAGATGGTGTGGGGTGGTGGAGATGGCCTCATTGTTTCACATGTACTGGCTGATACTTAAATTTTACATAAAACGGTGTCCCTGGATCGTGTACTGCTGTGATCGGTTTTGTAGGAGAGGCGCAGTTTGTTAGCTGGGTTGCTAATGGCCATGGTGGGATCTCCATGAATTACCTTTCTTTTTCTGGATTAGTACTGTTATCTTAACAAAGCATGAAAACTGGTAATTGCTAAAACTAACAGTTTATGTTTGTGCGTACCTATCAAAGAAATGTTGTATATACACTATGTGTGATATGTTGTAGCCTTAATTGGCTTTTACTGGTTTATCTTAAATGATGGCCCGTGCTTAACGTAATCACAGGAATCCTTTTATCTGAGTAGCTGCAAGGCTGGGATCTGTGAGCAGAGGGTCTGGGTAAAGGCACTGACTGTTTCCTCCATTCAAAACATTGCTGTGCTCCAGCTGTCGCATAAAAGTAGTATATTTTAGAGTATGTTTTTGTAGAGTTGTTTCTACGTTGTTTTTTATTTTCTGTGCAAATGACATGGTAAAAGTCAAATGGGTGAATGTTTCCTCAGGCTGAAGACGCTTAACAGGACAGTTGTTGCTGACATTGGAACAAAGTGATCAAACCCCACACCTAATGCTTTAACTTTTTAATGAAATTGTTAATATTTAAATAGGAAAAAATGCTGTGTGATTGTATAGTCAATGCAACTGATAGAAGGATGTTAAGAAATAGTATTTTATTGAAGGTACTAGTTTTTTCAGGTATTGTTCAATGCATAGTCATTCAGTGCTCTGTTTTTTCCATGTTCATTACTACTTTGTGCAGCTAGCCTTGAATTAAAGGGTCAGTGAATTGGATCTAATGCTAAGGTTTGTGATATCTTGCTAAACATAATGTTAAATCCAAGCGTACATCTTAAATACAGAAAGTTACATTTGCCATGGTTGTGAGAATTGAAGTAGCATGTAGGTTCCAAAGTTAGCTACAACTTTAAAACAACAGTTGTAGCTTCTGTGATTTAGCTGTTCATCCGTGAAAGAGAGGAAAACTTGACAGCAGGTCTGTGGGGAACAAAATTTCCAATTTGGAAGTTAAAAAAATAAAAAAAATATTCAAGCTTATACTTCAGCACAGGCATTCATAAACCAATTCCTTTTAAGTTTGGAGCCAGTCCCACCTGTGTTTTTTTTTTTTTGCAGTAGGATGTCTCATAGGATGGGTTCATGCATTAAAATGGGAGAGCCTTTGTGCTGCATACTTTTCTACACCGGTGCTTTGGCTCGGTGGTGTGTCCTTGTACTCACTGGAGTATTTTTGTGCCTTCTCCAGCTTCTCCTGCGGTGGTCAGTGCTCAGAAGCTGCCCTACAAAAGGGTTGTGCGGGCCATCCTAATGAGGGTTCATTAACTTACTTCCTTGCCCTGCTGTTTTTTCCTGGCGTGGGTGCAAGGGTGGTGGTCGGATTGCTTGGGAGAAGGTTGTCTGTCTGTCTTGCTCCTCTGCTGGAACACTTCCAGCCTCATTTGCGGCCAAATAACCTTCCTTCCCAA
Source organism: Ibidorhyncha struthersii (assembly GCA_013398815.1). Lineage (NCBI taxonomy): Eukaryota > Metazoa > Chordata > Aves > Charadriiformes > Charadriidae > Ibidorhyncha > Ibidorhyncha struthersii. Next base: position 188,851 of record VZSZ01010950.1, on the reverse strand, counting down.
GCAGGGTGAGGATGGCTCCGATCGCTGCTGCTGTCCTACTGCCGAAACATCACTCTGTTTTTATAAAACAAGATGTAAGTAAGATGCTGTCTGGCTTTCTTTCTCAAATGACTTTAATACTCTGGGAAGCTCAGTGGAGAATTAGGTGTTTATGCATGGATGAGGAGAAGTTTAATGAAGAGGAAAACTACAGTCTTTACTCATTTTAGCCTTTCTACTGTTTTTCAAATAAATCCACAGAGAAGTCGCAATATTAACAGCATGCACCTATTCTTATTGTACCTCTCGGCACTTTAGCACATAAATCAGAGGCAAATAAACCCCCCCAAACCAAAGCCAGAGGTAAGCTTTGAAAAATGGTAATGAGGAATGAACCTCAGAGCACTGTGTGTTTTAGGCTTTACAGAGCAAACTTTTTGAAAAATGGGGGACTCCAGGGCTACAGTGCTGTAAAGTGAACTGCTGCTTTTGCTTTAATTGTCCAGGTGTTGAGAAATGAGGACAAATTTGACCAGAAAGGAAGGATTTTGCTGGGCACAATCTTAAAGAAAAAAACACCACCACTATATTTATATATATATGCGCCAAGTGTTAGCTGCTGAGGGCAAGACTTAAAATGCTGTTCAGCTTTATCCCGTTCGTCTCCCTGTGCGCGCATATTTTGCTTCCATGACCACGTGTGAGAAAGGGCAGTGTGAAGTAGCGTATTCTCTAGCATTTATATTCATAATTTATGCCTGCAGTCTTGAAATAATCTCATTTGTCTTCCACTGTTACTGGAACAAGTTTTGCTAGTGATGAAGAGTGCTGGAAGCAATGAGGGATCCTGTTGTTTCAGCTTTTCATTTGTCTTCTGTAAAGAGTGGTTTTGAATAAAAAGATAAATCGGGGAGTGTTGTGTAATATGATTGCTGGTACGTAACCAACCTGATTTTGAGGAGGCTCGCAGGACTCCAGCTTGTCTGTTCAATAGATAACCAGGTTTATTGGGCAGATAATACATTTCTCTCGGGCACAGGAAAAGAACACGTCAAACACCTTCTCTTGTCTTTCCAGACGATAGATAGCGTCGCTGGCAGCAGGACTGGAGAAGACCCGTAGCTTTGCTAGCGCGTTATGGGGAATTGCATCGAGGATGAAGGGAGGTGGATCCCCGTGTGTTCCCAGCGGCAGCATTTATCTGCCCCACGCAAAATGCGAATAGAGAGAAGCCAGGGCTCCGATCTCTCTTGCAGCTGGGAATCATTCCTCAAGTGAGCTTAGATCAGGCAAGAACCTATTTCTTGAGTGAACCCTTACCAGGAGGAAGCTCCTGTCCTTCACACCAGGAGTTATGGCTGTGTCAGAGCTGCCCTGGGCTACAGCGTTGGTTTGCCTGCACTCACTCACAGAAACAACTACACAAACTCTAAACTAACCAACTTTAAACCGTCAGCAGTCCGGCAGCAGCAGTACGGCACTCAGCATGGCTTAATTTTTCCCTCTTTTCAGGAGTTCTGTGATTGTAGCGCAGCAGTGCCCTGTACCTGTAGTTTTTCTAGGTTAAGCAGCAGGTTATAGACTGCAGTGAAAAATGGTGAATGAAGAGTCTGTAGAGAAAAAGCATTTTAAAACTTTTTTTTTAAAGAAATTCATGGAAGATTTTTGGCAACTACCAACAGGGGAAACAAGAATGTTTGTGTTAAGCATTTTCTGCAGCTTCTCGCCTTGTTTACTCTGGAGTAAATCTGAGCAAGTGCTGGTGATTTAGGATTTATTTGGTGTAAATTAGATTAAAAGTCACCCTTGGGGCCTAATTAAGCAGTGATATAAATAGTGGAGTAAGTTAAACACTAGCAGTAGATTTTGCAGATAACAGGTATGAATGGATGCAAATACGCTTAAACTTTCATTGATGTAGAAATTTTAATTGTGTTTGTTGTCTGCTATCTGGGTGCCAGCCTAGAGCCCAGGGCCACCAGCCTGCGCGGCGTCTGCGTTCCCATCGCTGTCGTGCAGCATCTCCTCAAGCCGTGCTGCTGCCCCTGCACGCTCGGTGCCGTCCTGCCTTTGCTAGCTACGGTGTGTGTTTTGCTGGTTGCTGCCATTTACTCCTCTGTCTTTGAGCCAAAAGTACATACAAAGGCACATTTTTGGTTACTCTAAGCAAGGGGGGTAGGACTTAAAGAAATTTTTTTAAAGGAAATTTTCCTAAAGACTCTTCTTTGTTGTTGGCAAAACATTATACGAGCAGGCTTCAATCTCCCAGTCGCAGCAAATGCAATCACTTTCTAACTGATTAAATCTCTTACCAATGGAATAGGTTATTAAATTTGCAAATTCTAAGGTACTGTCCCCTGTCTCGTTCCTGATAGCTGAAGGCGGCTGTGGAGAGTCTGAATACATTGTCCCTCCTGTTTCCCTGGTAGATGTTTCTGCAGAAATGGGTAAGGTGAGGAGATCAGCATCAGCCACCTTTCGTATGCAGAGGCAGCGCTGCAGACGCAGGCTGAACCCTTGGCAAAGCCTCTCATTAACTTGCCACATACTTAGTGGTGGGCGTACAGACCTGGGAAGTATGTCATTACTGTGCTCAATGAAGGAAACTACCACTTGCTAAAGGACTGGCAAGGTATACGTCTACCTAGCTTGGCTGGTTTTATATTCTGTTAAATACTAAACGTTGTTTCTTTTAACTAAAGGTTCTGTGGAAGTAATAGGGAACTTGCATTTTATTTTCTGTGTGATTGAATCCTGAATTCAGTGCTAAAAGCAAGAGATAAATTCAGATTAAAAACTCCCAACTCTTTCCATCAAGGAAATTTGATTATAACTAAACCCCAAATATTTTCTTTTCCTAATATCTATCTGATTGGCTTTTAATGTTAAAAAAATCAAAGTGTTTTCGAAGACTGTTGATGTAAAAAGAAAAAGTTGTGAACTTCTTTTTTAAAAGTATTTTTATTCACTTCCACAGTTTGATTACTGGAAAGGGAAAGTGCTATGTGCAATGTCAATTAGGGGATGCCACCTTGTGGTTGCCAATATAGTGGGGAGTTAACACCTGATGGGATTGATCCTACTGTTGTTGAAGACAGCAGCAAAACCTTTCCAGAATGCAGCAGTTTTTGTAGTTGGGGCGGGTGACATTTGCTTTGATTGCCAATTTATTGGGAACTGAGGCCTCCCCTCCCAAAAGCAGGGGAGAGGATTGTGAGGGATGGTTCGGTCTACTGAATTTGAGTTTTATTCCCTCTCCCACACAGCAGTGCCCAAAAGTCCATAGCAGCATGTAGCTTCTCTGAATCCTTTTCCCCAAGAGGAGCTCTGTCATTTTTATTACTCTTTTGCTCCGGCAAATGTGGCAGAGGTTCGTAGGGCACTGAGCTGCTTTTCACTTACCATAAAAATAAAAGTGTGCTGAGAGTCCCTGAGCAGCAGCTGGTGGTGCCGTCCTTCATCTCCTTGCTCAGCCTGGGGGAGCTGATTGTTCGCCTCTGCTACGCATCTCATGGTACACGTGTAGCATCCTCCCACAAGCGCTTTTCACGGACTGAGCTGAAGGTGACACCAGGCATGGTCGGGGAGGTTGAATGACCCATTGCTGCGGAGGCACCTGCTCCAGAGGTTTGGGTAGCCCTGCTCCTGGGCCGGTGGTGGACTGGTGGAGCCAGGACATCCAGCTCCAGTGCTGGTGACCAGAACTAGAGCAAGCCCTGCTTTCACATTTTACCTTTTCTGTCAAAATAGAAAATAACAGCAAAACTGGCTTCCTCAAATCAGACCAAAGCCTTAAGGTTTAACTTCTGCAGGTCTACTTGGTTTTAAGTCACTTGCTCCAATTACCTGTTTTGAAGGCTTTTATGACTTACCCATTTTCTTTATTTGGATTAAGAGAATAATTGAAGTGAATCCTTGCCATATAAGATATGGAAGTTCAAATGTAGGTCATATTTAAAAGGCTTTATAATGAACTTTGTTAAAAATGTTTCCTGATTTCCTCTGGTGTATTCAAGTGCATACTTTAAAAGCTGCTCATTTGAAGTCCAGCTTACATAAGCTTATGTATTGAGAACTTAAAAGATGGTTTTCAATGTGAATTTGGGACAGCTCTAAAAGTGAGATTATACTGTGGGTCTTTAGGAGGTAGAGATACCAAAAATGTGTCGTTCCATATCCTCTCATTTTTGCAGATGTCACTGTAGGCCCAAAGTCCTGTCCCTAAACAACTCCCAAGGAGCACATTGGTGCAATGTTACTATGTGGTATAGACACTCTGCCCGTCCCAAGATATTAGGAGGTTTCACGTGAAGTTTCCTAGATGCTCATTACTTGGAGAAACTCCACACTCTCTCCACTTTGAAATGTTTTTATAAAATGTGGTTTAACTCAAAGGGAACGAGTGAATTCCTGTAGCTGGGCTTTCTCACTAGTTTTGCATTCCTCGTTCTGCTGAGTATAGGTGTTACAGATCTCACTTACCTTGTTAACCAGTTGTTAGGCACTTGTGCAGAGTGATGGAGCAGAGCATCACTGTTGCCTGATTTTGCACTGTACAATTCTGCAAGGCTGCACCTGCTCTAAAATAGTGATGTCTGTATTAAATATTAAGAAATACTGTACTGCGCTGTGAGAAGTCTGTTGAAACAGGGAACTTCAAAACTTGGAAGAGTTCATTCTGTAAATGCAAGTGTGCGTGTAGGTTTTCTCTTCCGTCAGGGTGTGTGGGGACCGTCAGTGCCTTACATGACGGTGTTCGGAGCTGTAAGCCCAGGTCCCCGTGGGAGGTCAGCTGAACAGCAAGCAATTCATTGTCCTGTATTGCACAATGTCTTGTGGGAACTTCAGTTTGTCAAGTGAAAAGCTTTAAGGCCAATGCCTTTGGAGGATTGCTCTAACTGTACATTTATCCCATTTCCTTTTCATCTCGGCGATTTTTCATATTTTTTAGAATAAGCCTAATACTCATGATGTCTTGCTGAAAAATTGTTCACAATTATTTTATGGGTATCAAATGCTGCAGGAGGAGTATGGTAGTTAGTACTGAAGTAGTGAAACAATTGGGTGCCTTGTACCTCGTCTAGAAATAATTGACTCATTAATCTTAACCACATCAACCCCATCACATGAGGGTCAAACATAGTTTAATTCTAATAGGTGGGAACGTGTCGGTTTACACTCCAGTTCTGACAGTTGTTCCTCTTCCCGGAAAATTTGCTAATATTTTTACAAAGAAGTTAGGAAGAAAGAGAGTAGGAGATACCGAATAAGCTATAATACATATACTGAGACAAAAAAAGGAGCTGTATGGCAGAGTTGAAGCCTTTACAAATGGGATTTTGAGGTATAGTAAATGAGAGCCATCAAATGAGAACAAAAATAAAAAAGGATGTGTCTCTTTTTTTTTTTTTCTTTTTCTATTTTCTTTTTTTTTTTCATTTGAGTTTGCCTTATGCTTCTACTTGTGCGCCGGTCAGTTTATTCTCCTGTTGGAAATAATTGTTCACCCGTATACTTAGCAGTCTCTACTCCTTGAGTCAGATGTTTAGTGCTGGCTTAGTACAAAATAGTTTCTAAGCTCAAATTTTATTTTTTTTTTCCGAACAAATCGCATATTACAAAATACCACTTTGTAATGTTGGTGTGATGATGCTGTATTGTAATTTAAATAATGTGGTTACTCTTGTTTAACCATTGGCAAATACTATTCAGGGTCTGGTAAATAATAGACGGAAATAACAGTCAGAAGGTGAATGTTAAATAGCCATTGCTGAACAGATGGTCATCAAAAATCATTCAGCTTATCTTTTATAGAGAGCACAAACACAGATATCTACGCTTCTGCTTAATCAATTTTTACGTGAGCTCTGAAATTGTTGAGTAGTGTCTGAACGCTGCTGGCAAGTATGGGAGTTGTGTTGTCTGTGCACTGAAGCGTGTCTCTGAGCATCGTGGATGCTGGGTTCCTTGCCTGTAGGCTGCTGCTATCAAACTGTGTAAAAACAAGTGGCTTTGGCTGAAGGGAAGGTTTTCTGCTGTGGGCTGAGTGAGAGGGGAGAAAAGTATGGGTTTCCTCCAGGCTTTTGTCCTTCTCCATCTTGGGGTGGAGAAGCTGCATGTGGTTGCACTGAAGAATGGGTGTTACAGAGCCATGTAAGATGTAGCAAGTCAGAGATGCTATACACCTAAAATTGCACCAGGGCCACCAATGGTGTGTTATGCCCATCTCTTGCAAAAACTGGCAGTAAGGGCTGAATTTCAGACTGTCTGTTACAAATACTTCCCTGCGTTCCTGCGAAAGCAAAGGCTGTTTTAGAGTTAGTTGCTGCAGATGGAGTCTCCTCAAAAGGTGCTTCCCAGGTGCTGGTCTGCAAACTGCTCCTCCTGTCCGTGACTGTGCAAGCAGCTGCTTCATGCGTCTGTATTAAATATAGTTGTGTTTTTCGTTTTTTTAGTTTAGAAAGTTTGTAGAAAGTACATATGAGCTGTGATGACAGGGAAAGGAATGGTGAGTGGTAGAGCTGTAGTTCAGGAAAAGACTGCCAAAAATAGGAGAGCACAGAGGTACCAAGTTCTCGTTATCAGTGTATATATAGTATGTGGCAGGATTGTCATTAAAGGGCCCAGAATGGCAAAAAGAACAGGCTTAAACATTTTATTCTGCCTCAGATGCTCAGTGACACTGCAGAGCCTGTCAGTGCTTTTGCAGATGTGAGAAATACAGGTCAGGTAATGCCAAGAACCCTGTTAATGATACTGGAGATATGGGTACCCTTAAGCAAACTGGGCATGAAAAGGCTGGGAAAGCTTTGTACTTGTTTTGTACTGTTCCACTCATTTCCCTGAGACAGCTTTGTTTGGTTATACTGTAGCTAAACAGGGGATTGTCTGGAAAAAAATGCGTCTGATCTCTAGGCTGTGTTGCCAACACAGTAACATCTAGAAGTGAGCCACAGTTTTAGAGGGGAGCTTAAGGACTTTGCAGAGAAGTGTATGTTTGGACATGTCATTGGTAGCCACCATTATTTTTAATCCAATAAATGAATGAAAAAAGTGTCGAAATAAAAAAAAGCCAACTGAGAAAGCTTCAGAATGAGATTCTGTTTAGTAATGTTACATTGCAGAGAGATGCCAGTGTAGTGGGGATTGTCAATTGCTCGTGTTTTGCTCAAGAAAAAAACCTGAAAGACGAATGCTTATGCTGTCTGATACTGATGTTGGAGTCGTTGGAGACTACAGCTGTATGAAGGGACAGGGCAAAACAATGAGAAAATCAATATGATTTGGGGTTCTAGAAGTTGCTGCCACTCTATGAAAATGATGCCGTATGTCTCTCATGAGAAAGAGATAACTTCAAGGTCGCAGGAGATTGCTGCTTCATGCTGTGGAGTAATAGGTGATAACACATGTGGATTGCAATAGCACAGGTGATGGCTCTTGATGTTTCACAAGCTCTCCACGACTCCGATAGCTTGAAATGAAAGATTTTAAGGTTTTGGGACGTAGCAAAACCTAGACAAATGAATTTGTTTCCCAGCGATGCCGATATTCGGAGTGGACCTATGTCTATCCCAGGAGCAGCCTGAGTCACCTCAAGGACTAACTGATCATTGTTGGCAAATTTAGTTCATAGTTTGGCCGTGACCATTTGGATGGTCTGTATTGTTTAGTTACGGAAAGGAGGACACGGTGAGGGCTCTCGAGGACAGGTTAAGGACACTCTGCTCATCAGGGCTTTCTCAGACAGAATATCTGAGAGGTGTCGCAGAGATTGGACACAGAATAAATCAGGACTTCTGCAAGAATATGAAGCACTGAATAATCACTGAGAGCTGCTGAATGTGTCTTGTGGTTCCTTGCTCTCAGCCCAGAAAATACATTGCTAGAAATGCTGATATCAAGTGAATAATCTGGGTTGTTATATAGCAAATAATGTTTTTGAGTAGCTAAAACAAGCTATGTGCTGTGGGTCTAGTAAAACATAAGTATGTCGAAGATGATACATGATTACTGTTAAACTTTATAAATCTTTTATAGTGTGGTAAACGGGCTAAAACCAGCTAGACTGGAAGGAGTATGCAAATTAAAAATAAAATGGAAATTGAGAAAGTTATAAGGGGAAGGAGAGATACCTATATTTGCGAGAGTACACGAGAAGAGGATGTTTCTTGTATTACATTTGCATTGGTGTAATCCAGCTCTGAGAACTGGGGAGAGGAGGAATTATTAATTGGCAGAGCTGTCTCGGCAGCAGTAAGGACAAGGAGAGACTGTCTTTGAGGGGAGAAAAGCAGTGGAGATAAAAACCAAAACTGTTCCGAGCAACTCTGTCCCTGGGAAAGAGCGTTAGCTGCCCAGTCCCTGATGCTACCTGACGTTCCAGTCTCCAGCTCGGACGTGGTGCATGACGAGATGGTAGCGGGAAAGGGGTTGGTTTGACAATGTAACGCGACAGTGCAGAAGCGCTGCTGAATCCATCTTCACAGCTGGTAGCTTGGAGGTGCTCTGAAGTGAATCAGCAGCTAAAGACCAACTAAAATTTCAGGTACACTTTGATATTTTTCCTTTTTGACACGTTTCCAATTTGGCCATTAAACACGTAGTGTCAACCTGACACTTCTTTCCTTGCCTGAGGCTGCCGTAGGACTGGCAGTGGGCTCATCCTGCAGCAAGGGATGTCTCATTGCTCCGGGAGCGGGGAGGCTGTTTCTTCACAGGGAGTCGCATCTCACACCATGGTTATGGGCTCTCATAAGTTGGAACAACTTTTCTACCAACCTGGGAGGGCTGATGAGACTGAAGGACGCCTGCTGCAGCTGACGTGAGCTAGTGCTGTTCCAACAACTGGTTGGGGTGGCTGGTGGGAAGATGGCCAGTGATTTAGCCATCCATGTCAAGAGTAACTACGGAAAGAGTTCCTAATGTTTTCTACGCGTGTCACTCGCAGGTTGAACAAGCTGGAGTGCTCATAGGCTTTGAGGGATGTGGAGGTGCTCATCAGCTGCTGGAGGCGCTTGGAAGATTTAGCGTAGTTCTCAGCTGATGTAGTTGAATTGTGAGATTTTGCATCTCCAGAGGAGCATAATCTGCAGTGAGGGAAAGCAGATAAAGTGCAGTGTGCTCTGGCATGTTGCCTGTAAGCATGTGGCTGATGGCTGTTCGTAAGATGGGAACTCATCTAGGACTGTCAGTACTGGCATTTAACTGGGCAGAAACCTTAATCCAACATAAATTGTTATGAGGCTTTCAATTCCCACAAATTAAGGCTTCAGCAGTAAGTTTCTTTCAAAAGACAGGAAGATTTCCTAGCACTATGATCTGTGATGTATTATTTGTCTACCCTTCTGACTCAATTTTCTGTGTGCTGCTTAACTGCTGTGAGGAGAAAGGAAAAGCGATTTTGCGAGGCTGCCCGGGAGAGCTGCTGCAGAGCGGGTCGTACACACGGGCACTCCGGGAGTGCCAGTCAGGGCTGGCAGCGACAGAACCTGGGGTTCACTCAGGCATGGAGCTCCTGGTCTGGTTGGCAGCAGGATCGGTGCGGTCCCTTTAGTGAGGTGGCTCCAGAGCATCCGGGTGACAGCTTGGGGACCTCTGTGCTCCGCCGAGGATGAGGTGCTTGCTGCTGCCTCCCTGCAGTACCCCCGTTTGTTTGACAGTGTCTCTGCTGTACTGTGCCTGGAGCAAGAGGTGAAGAAGTAGATGTTACTTCAAACCATCTGTGCTCGCGTGGTTCTGTGGGGCACCGAAACCTTGGCCCTTGTTGAGGGGCCTTGATGCGTGGGGGCTCCCATTGCCATAGTCCTGTGTTTTGGTTTGTACTGGCTATTTTCATTCAGAAACATGTGTTGATTTCCCCCCAGTTGTAATATTTAAAGCAGTAAGATGTGTTGAGGTACTTTTAATTTTCTGTTGGGTTTCTGAGCATCCCTGAGGATGCATTCAAGATGATGTTTGCAGATTTTATGTTGCAACCGTGAAAGACGGAAAACTTCCTCTTCTGAGATAAAGGAGATTCTCATACAATAGCATGATGTATAGGTCTGGTCCTTAAGGAGAAGAAACAAAGTGGTAGTGGACTGGAAGAGGGATATTTATGGAGGGATTTTTTTTCCGTGTTATAGCAAAAGTGCTTATTTTTAGTTGGAGATCTTGTACCATGCCAGTTGCAGACAATCAGTTTCATATCAAATAATATAGAATGTGTTGTCAAATTATATATGCAAATTGATTATGAGCTTAGTATAATGTATTATTAAATTTTATTTTTAGCCTGAATTGTGAGCGCTCCCATTCAGTCTACAGCACAGCCTAAACCAAATTTCGTAGAGGGGTAGATGTCTCAAATGCCTTTATATTTCTGTATATGTAATGAATGTACATAATGTATATGTAATGTGGCTGCCTAGAGTAGACAGGCAAAATGAGTGGTCCTACGATGGGAAGGCTGCAGCATGTGTGGTGAGCATCCTGTCCGTTGCCGATACCCGTGTATATGCTGTGCAGGAGATGCTGCCTCTTGCTTAGCTGGTTGTTGGGGTTGAAGCTGGAGGTGCCGCAGGACCTGTGGATGGTGAGGTGAGGAGGCAGCTGAGGTTGTACAGGGAACTGGAGGGTTGGGCTTCTATGGAGCATCCATACAAATCCAAGCTTCTGTGCACCCATGAGACACCTTCTTAATTAGGTAAAACAGTAAAGGAAATTAGCATTTTTTTTTCCAACAATTTTATTTGAATTAATTGCTTTTAAAACGAGATCGTAACTTTTAGCAAGGAGAATGGTTAGCTGCTGCTTATATTTCATTTTGATATTTTTCATAATACCACGTTCTACATTAGCAACCCAACTTCAGGCCACTATTCTGTTCAAGACAGTGAAACAATGAGGAGTTGTGCTAAGCGACCGAGCGTCTTGATTTAAGAAGAGAGCATATGTGAAGACAAGGTGCTTCGTGTGTTGCCATTTTCTCTTGTAGATGAGGCTTGCTTCTTGTGTGAGCAAGGCAATCTGCTGTGATTCAGAGTAGAGTCTAAAAATGTAAACACATCTTTATGGTACGGACTATACTTCCTTTCCTGCAAGGTGAGTACGTGCCATTTTAGGATAGACCCAAATTTATTATCTCCATTGGTTTGTGTGTGTCTGCTCGTTGCTCTTTGCAGCTACGGTTCTTGGAAAAACCTTTAGTTTCCCTGAGATTCTTAAATTATTTCTGAATCAGAATAAAATTGCATTTATGGATTTGGGGGGTTTCTTTCAGTTGGCTTTTTTTTTTCTTTTTAACCTTCTTTGCACTTTGGTTCAAGATATACGTGTTTTCTTTGCTATGATATTTCTAAGGGGCTGTGGTAGCTGGAATGTTATTAATGAACATGTTTAATAATGACATTAATAGGTCTATTTTATGTATAGGGCTGCTCATCTGCATAAATCCCATGTTCCAGGCCTTTATCAAGAAATGCAGTTTTCCCTCTGCAAATGAAGTAAAGAGAATTTTAACTGAGGAGTTTGTTTTTGAAGTGGATTAAATTGCTAACGACTTCCATTTGAGTTCAGTGACGGCAGAATCATGCCCAGTATTGTAATGCTTCATGCCAAATGGGGTAACTTCCTTTTATATGGGGTTCATCTAGTGCTCCTTGTAGTCTTTCAAAGGAAGATTTAGGGAGAGCTTTTAATTCATCCCGATCTTCTTTTTTGAAAGAAATTGAAATTTTCATCATGAAAAATTCATATATACTGCACTAATGAAGAAGCTTATGCATTAGATTTATCTAGACATAATTTTTTGTATGGTTTCTCTCTGTTAACACTGCCTCCTCTTTTTTCCTCTAGTACAGTCTTTTTGAACTGGATCCTTTCAGAATGGAGTAACTTCTTTACAGAAGCTTAGGCCCTTACACAAGCTGGGGTTTTTGAAACATTTTTAATGTATCTTAATATTTTTCATATCCTATAGCAGTACATAATAGCTTTTATTAAGATACTTACAATGTCTTTTTAAATCTCCAAATAACACTTGACATGTCCGGATTATATATAAGCGTAACCTTTTTTTTTTTTTTGAATATGTCTGGAAATCACAACGAGCCTGATGGACACTTATTTTTCACAGGCTGCTGTTTTAACTCCCCTAAGGCAATCAGAAGAGAACTTGCAATGATATATGTAATGTGAATAATTTTGGATACATTTCTTTTTCATTTCTCTGAGATGCCTGTAAAAGAGGCTGGCTTCTGGAGATTCTCATCACCTGCTTTCTGCAATCCCAGCCCATTTACTGTGTCCTGTAAGGGGCACCTGAAATCACTGCTCACATTTGAGAGTGTTGCTGAAAAGGTTACAGTTATTTTTTTTTTTTTTTTGGTACAGTGATTTCTTTGGTATTCAGACTCATACTGCGATATTGGAATGGAAAGGTAGAGAAGGGACAGGCTTCACTGCTTGCATACCTTTTTGTTTTAAATTTTGTTTAGATTTGTTAAGATTCAAGTTTATAGCTTTAAATGATGGTTAACTACAAGAAGGTCTTCTGTAAATTTAAAACTTTTTTTCCCCCAACTCTTGACACTTTCAAAGAACAGTCATATCCATATTTAAAGTACATATCATAGCTTATGAAGAAGTTACAGCCTGGATGCAGATACTTTCAGGAAGGTTCTTTGGCCTGTTTAATGAGGGAATTAGACTGGATGTGCATAGTGACCTACTTAAACGGTGTCAGTATTTATGAGAGAAAATAAAATTTAAAAGCTTTGCAGGAAAACAGGTACCTGTTCATTTGTTCAGAAATTAATAAATCAGTAGTAAACAATTTTTGAAAGGATTTTGAATTTATGGAAACTTCTCTGTATTGAAATGGAAACACATTAAGCAGCTTCTGGTGGGTTTGTTTGACCGGATGTTAAGGTAAAGACTTGGGTGAGGGTGCACTTAGAAAAGCGTATATGTACAAAATCAGAAAGAGTTATTCCACTGTACTGTAACTTCATTCCTAATGAACCTGTGTTCGTAGAATAATATGTTTATTTTTAGCTCTTAGAGCAACTCCTGATTGTTCTCTGATGAGAAATGGTATGGGAGAGAAAAAAGCTGGCAGCTCACGGGAGCAGAAAAAAGGGAAAGTCAGTGCTTTTGACTTATTTCCCTCTACAGGTTGTTTTGCATTAATAAACAATGATATTTAGTACAACAAATATGTAAAGTGAGGAAAATGAACAGTGTTCTTCCAGTGTTTCACTGTCTATATGTCACTTTGAGCTTGTAAAGCATCCACTGAAATACCACTAAAAAGGACGCCTTTGTTCTGTATGAAATCACTGATAATATTATGGTTCACTCTTTTGTGGTGAAGTGTGCATGAAACATCTAGCATGTGCTAGGGTGCTAAGAAATAAAAAAATCTATGCAGGTAAATGTTGAGTAGATTCACTGGAGCTGGTACGTGGCTATTTACCTGGCACTTTCATACCCGAGAGACCTTGTCAGGTTTCTTCTCAATTATGCACCTTACGCGTAGAGAGGGGCAGAGTCCTGCTGCCTCTAATCTGAAGATCTTCCCTTGCCTGGAGTGCTGCTGCTGTCATGTTTTGGGGTCTGGGTGGTTCCCTGCTCCCCCCTTTCCTGGTGTGCAAGGGTGGGCTCTGCCACTGCACCCACCAGCTCCAGCAAGGGCCTTTGTTGTTTTACTGAAAAAAAAGCTTGGAATTTTGTTTTTAATTTTTTTTTTTGTAGCCCGAGGTACCACTTCAACATTTTCTGATTATTCTTTCCCTTCTCGTTTAACCAGGATCTGATCTGTGTCTAATTGGATGCGATTCCATATTGCATAGACTCTCTATGGTGAGCTTCATGGGTAGGCACTTTCTTTAAATAATTGACTGTGTCTGCTTGTGGCAGGTCCCTGCTCATATTTCATCTCGTATTCACCTTCCTGGTGGCTGTGCAGTAATTTGGGTCTCGTAGGGATAGTTTGCAGGGGGAATTGTTTAGAAAGGTTGTTGGCTGAATGCAGTGCTGCTTCGAAACCTGGAAGACAAACTGGCATTACAATAAGACTATTTTGCTGAGCTGAGTTCTGATGCTGGTGGAAGTTTTGTTAGAGATGCAATCATTTCTTGGGGTCATCATAGAAATCTGATAGTAATTGGCTTAACCCAGAAACAGAGAAGGAGAAAACCTCCTTTTTTCTTTCTTTTCTTGGTATGAGATAGTCAGTCAGTGTCTGTGTAATGTTCCCTCATGGTTTAAATGCTTTTGTTCATAGAATCATAGAATAGTTTGGGTTGGAAGGGACCTTTAAAGGTCATCCAGTCCAACCTCCTTGCCATAGGCAGGGACACCTTCCATTAGACCAGGTTGCTCAAAGCCCCATCCAGCCTCCAGGGATGGAGCTTCCACAACTTCTCTGGGCAGCCTGTGCCAGTGTCTCACCACCCTCATTGTAAAAAAATTTCTTCCCTTATATCTGGCCTAATTCTTCCCTCTTTTAGTTTAAAGCCATTACCCCTTGTCCTATTGCAACAGGTCCTGCTAAAAAGTTTGTCCCTATCTTTCCTGTAGGCCCTCTTTAAACACTGAAAGGCCTTCTCCAGGCTCAACAACTCCAACTCTCTCAGCCTGTCCTCATAGCAGAGGTGCTCCAGCCCTCTCATCATCTTCATGATCCTCCTCTGGACCCGCTCCAAGAGGTCCATGTCCTTCTTATGTTGGGGGCTCCAGAGCTGGATGCAGTACTCCGGGTGGGGTCTCATGAGAGTGGAGTGGAGGGGCAGAATCACCTCCCTTTACCTGCTGGCCACGTGGCTTTTGATGCAGCCCAGGATATGGTTGGCCCTCTGGGCTGCAAGCACATTGTTGGCTTGTGCCCAGGTTTTCATTCACCAGTACCCTTAAGTCCTTCTCCTCAGGGCTACTCTCAATCCCTTCATACCCCACCCTGTATTGATACCAGGGTTATCCCAACCCCGGTACAAGACCCTGCACTTGGCCTTGTTGAACCTCATGAGGTTCACATGGGCCCACTTCTCGAGCCTGTCCAGGTCCCTCTGGATGGCATTTTGATACCCCAGTAGGGGTTGCAGTTGATACCCCATTTATCAATCTGGCTAGCAAGCAAGAGAAACACTAATGAGTTGGCCATCAGTTCCTCCCATCCAAGTTATTCCAGTGTTGCCCTTCCTGAGTATATACTAGCACCTCTTCACCCTTGAAAATGTGACGTCTGTCAGCTATTCCCATGGGGTCCAGGTCAAGTGTTGAAACTGTGACAGCCACTTCAGTGAGACCTGACAACACAGAACCAAGTTTGGAGGGTCCTCGTGGCTTGGGCAAGATGACCTGCTGCCAAGGTGTTCTTGGCAAAGGAGTCTACAGCTTTTCCTGCGTGGTCTAGTGTGGTTATGAACCTGCTTTTTTCACTCGTACTGACAGCTCATTCATCTGAAGATAGGTTATGCATTGATATCTCAATACTGCTTTTCACCTGCTGAAGGTGTTTGCACATCACAGCGATCTGGGTGAGGTGAACCCTCCTTTTTGTGTGTATGGATGCCATCTATGGCCATGGAAGCATCAGGACCAGCCAGATCAGTCATATGTATTCTGGACCCACAGACTTGGCAATGTCTTACATCACTAACAAAACTGTTAAAGTGATACTGTAAAAGAAGTTTAAGTTCTTCTCAAATAAATCCCATAAGATTAAAAATATTTGGTTTATAATAATGCCTCTATATATTTTGTATGAGATGATGCATGGCTGATCTTCTTCCTAAATGCTGCATATTGTGTAAGCGTGACTTGTGCTGTTTCTTATCGATTATTCTAAAATACAAATTTACAATTGATTCTCAAGTCTTGGATGCTGCTGAAAACCTCTGCTAGGAATAGATTTATATAGATGATACTCACTGCTACTTCCAGCGTATGGAAATATACTGAAAGACTATTTTTAGGTGTTTTATATGGCAGTCAAGCTTTTTGCTCACCCTCTTGCCTGTACTTTTATTTCTTGCAATTTGGAGAGTTTTGGATTAAAATAAAGAGAAAATTAGGTACAACATAATCAATTTACCATTAGCTTTCACAGTCCCGTATTACAATTGCTAATTTATCAGTGGGTAGTTTTATCAGTGGGTAGGCGCCTTTCTTTTTGTAATGGATATTGAGGATAATTTTAAATGCAACTTTTAAGCTTAGCCAATTTACATAGTACTTTGGGAGATTATTTGTTCATGTATAAAGAACTATGTGCATTTGAGAGGTGTTCCTATAGCCCTCTTGTGTGGGGATTTTTTTTTTTTTTTTAATGTTTGTCATAATAATCATTGATTTCTTTAGCAAGGTGTTTACCCGTAAGTAAGTATTGCAGTTGGAAGCAGGCAAAGTTTTGAAAATTGCTTGAAAGTCTTTGGTTAGAGCAGTCTTTCTCAATTCATGAATCATACCGTGTTTGTCAGAATAGATTGGGGTCCAGAAAATCTGTTTGCGTTTTATGTTCCGCTGTAAGCTCTTTCCATGCCTCTGGGTTTTGGGTTCTTTGGTTGTTGTTTTTTTTTTTTTTTTTTCCCCCCTCATCAAATGATATTCAATGAAACAGAAGCTGCATTTTCCTGTCTTTCCCTTCTACCTCTGTATTTTTGCTTCCTTCTTTTTTTTCAGACTTTAACATCACTAGCATCAGAACAGAAAACGTGAGAGCTACTAAATAGGATTACATTAAAATGATGATTTAATTGAGCTCTTACACACGGTAAGAAGATTGTCTTATTTTGCTCAGCTGCAGTTTACGGAGGTCCTCTGTAAGAGAATGCCAAGTTGCTTTCGGCATTCATTAACACTGAGTCCAAATCACTGTTAATTTTGTCTAGCAGGAAAAGTGACAAATGGGGAAGAGTAGAGCCTGTGCTTTTAAGCATATTTATATTTGCAAATGTTCATTTTCCTGTAAATCAGGGGAAATTCTTTCCACAGGACAAGCATTGCTCTGTTTTTTTTCCTTTTGACTTAGATGTGGAATGATCCTACAAAACAATTGCTGGCACGACAAAATCCCAATCTTGAAAGTAGGACAGGAAACATTTTCCACTTTCTACAGATCAATCTTTTTGTATAACGCAAAGCAATTGCACTCCTTTAAAAAAAGACTCATGTACTGAAGAAAAATTACATAGTAAATGGCGTTCTAACTCTAGTAGTAACCCAATTCCCTGCTAGGTTTAACACATAAGGAAAAAAATAATATAGGCAAAATTACGACCTGGCTCTAGTGCCACCTCTGCCAAGCATTGTCTGGTAGACCAATTCTTAAAGAAATGCCCAGGGCTTGCAATATATTTACTTCTGCCATTTAAATTATAATTTTATTTTAGATTTGTTTGTGTAATAGATATATTGGATTACTGCTGATATCAAGTCCTGTATTTAGTTCAGATTCCCATCTTTCTGAAGGAAGAAAATGCCAGAGGAGGGTAAAATAATTCAAATAATGTGGAATACAAGCCTGAGAATGGATGCAGGTTTTAATACTGAAAGTGTTTATAGTAAAAGTCCCAAATACTTTCAGCGAGCAAGAATGCATCAGACTTGGAAAGCGACCAACAACTGAGATTTTATTTAGTTTAAAGTGCGGCCATTTCACTGCAGAAGGTGGTAATCTCTCTAAGTGTAAATCCACAAAGAGAACTTCTGCCAGCACCGATTTCTCCTGAAGGCTGACTCAATTTTTATTTACATTCTGAAACACATGGAAAATGAAGGCTGAAGTCTGGTAAACATCCATCTGTGTGTATGCTTTTATAAAAGACTCTAGCATTAGTCGACTCATTCATTAAGTCACCTAATTTGGAAAAATGAAGTATTTGTGGGGGAAAAAATAGGCTGTAAAATATATTAACCTGCAAAATTCTGACAAGTTTGTCTTGACTAGTATGAAAAATGTGGGTTTTGTATGTCTTTTTAAAAAAATAAAGTTTTGGTGTACTCTAACCATCACAAACTCCAGTGGACAAAATGCAAGTCCAGTATTGTCAATTGGAATCGAAAACTTTGGGCAGCCTCCTGTTGGTTGTCGTGTTTTTGAAACCCTCCCGTTAGCCCCATCTTGGCACCCCGTGAGTTGTTCTCAGTCCTTCCCCTGAAACAGTGTTTTATAGTCCTTGCTTGCAGCTTAGAGTTGTGCCCTGTATGACTAAATATATGTGTTTCACTCTGCTATTCATAATGAGATGCAGCTTTACAACAAAATTTAGCTAGTGAACATCACTAGCTGATTGGTAACACTTGTATAGACTCTGTCTGTTCTTTCTTTAACCAAATGAGAACTAGTCCATAGCGTGCTTATCAAATTTAAAGTTATTTAACCTAATATAGTTAAATAAAAATCTGTGGTTTGTTTTTTTTTTTTTTAATGGTACACATAATTATTAAGAGTGAAGTAAGTAACATTTTCTGTAATTGCAGTTGTTGGATATTAACATCCTTTCTGCTTGTTTCAGAGAGGAGTATGAGTAAGGCTTTGAGAGGGTTGAAAGCAAGTGTGATGAATAGATAAAAGGAAAAGAAGTCAAAGATAGATTTAAATTGCTTTTTAATATAGACTTTAGTAATATGGTAAAAATAGATGTAATCATGAAACCTGACTATCTTA
Organism: Ibidorhyncha struthersii; assembly: GCA_013398815.1. NCBI lineage: Eukaryota > Metazoa > Chordata > Aves > Charadriiformes > Charadriidae > Ibidorhyncha > Ibidorhyncha struthersii. The sequence goes on along the minus strand of VZSZ01010950.1, from coordinate 170,223 downwards.
CTACATTCCTGCAAGGCAACTTTAATTCTAGCATTTAGTAAATGCTGATTATTGGCAACTCTAAAATTGTTATAGTGTCCTATTTTGGGTATAATGTAGCGTGTCTGTGTCTGTCCTCTCTAAGCTTTTCCAGCGGGAAAAAAAAAAAGGCAGAAAACAATAGAGGAGAAAATGTGGGATGCATGAAAATGACCCCAGGGAATCAGAAAATAGGAGAGAGGAGATGCAAGCGAACAAAGGGTTAGTTAGCAGAAGGAACAAAATCATGTAGGGTGACAAAACAGATGAGCAACCAAGCTGAGAAAGGGTGGTGAGTTTCATAAAATGCTATCTGTTATTTTTGGGGAGAAATCAACTAGTTTAGTATGGGAAAGAATGAGGCAGAGGATGGGAAGGGTTTGAGCACTGAGGAAGAGGTAGCCAGGAGCAGATGTGCAGCAGGTAATTAAACTGAAGAGCAGAAAGAGGTGGCAGAAGTGAAGAAAGAGAAGAGAATTCTGTTGAAATGGGGGGAAAGCTGCCTGGTTGTAGGACTTGCAAGTGATGAGCCACAACCTGAGATCTGGTGTCAGTTGGTGTGAGCTTGGCAGACTAAGCTTCCTGGTGGGAAGTAGAAGCAAAATAAAAAAGTTGAGGACAATGTAGTATATCCTGTGTGCTTCATAGCCATCTGATCCCACTTTGAGCAGAAGGTTGGACTGGAGACCTCCTGAGGTAGGGACCTGCCAGCCTGGGGAATGAACAGACCTGATGACTGTATTCATAGAAAAGTGCGGTCAGAGCAGTTCTCAGTGCAGTGCAAATAATTGTGTGATGGGAAAGGATGTGTCTCAAATGAAGCTAGTCTTGAGAGAAACAAAGGCGTGAATGTGGAGGTAGGGGACCGCGTAGCCATGTAAATTCACTGTGGTTCACTGACCGTGTTACAGAAGCAGACCTCAGAGAGGAAACATATCTTCTTTTTTCCCCTCCCATGCCCATCCTCTTCTCGAGTAAATCTACACCTTAATGATATTAAGACGACATGAAATAGAAAATTGTCTTTGAAATAAAGTTGAAAATGCCTGTTTTGGTGAATAGGATTGTTGAAATAGGGCTGCAAAACTGATGAGGACACTACAGTCACAAGGCAAAATATGTCCTGTCCTAGCAGCTGTAGTTGGTGAGAATAAACCTGGGGTTTAGGAGGAGTGATCCGAAGGAAATGGGGCGATAGAGGAGTCGCTCAAAGTTTGAACATCAATGGAAGCTGTGTAGAAAGAAGAATGTAGTTATCTTCAGTAGCCAGAACAGCAGAAACGTGGGAAACAGTGGAAGAAATTGGAAATCTCAAAAGCAGAGGCAGAGAAGTTCAACATTTCCAGCGCTGTTTGATTCATGGTAGTGAGAGAGAGAGAGAGCTCTACGGGGGACAATACAGAGCCACATCCCTCAGTCACTGTGACAACCAGTGGTGGAGTAGGAGATGAAGGGACTGTAGGTGGCTCTGGGTTTTTAGTGATGGAATAGGTGTTCCTAAAGGAACAGGAGAGTTAGAGAGGGTAGGGGAGAGTTAAGGGGGGGACTCTGCAGGAAAGGGGCAGAAGGAAATGGAGGGAGAACCAGAATTTGGGCTTTAGTGAGGAGGAGGTGATCACTCCCCTTTAAATTCATAATTTTGATAATATTGATAACTGTGTTCTGTGGGGCAGGGAGAGGACATCCAGGCTGATGCTACCTGCATCATAGGAGAACCTAGGAGGTTTTGGTTTTGTGAAAGTGTTTCACCCAGGTTTGACGTGGGTGTGAATTTCATTCTGTCTGAATTACTTTGGTGGTAGTTTTGGCCCATTTTCTATGCTCAGGTGTTTAATTCTTTTAATTGAGACCTACCACTGCTGAATGCCCGAGTAAAAGCTGTTCCTTTGGTAGAACTGCCAAAGAGAAAATGCTTTCTGGAGGATGTATCGTTTCAGTGTGGGAAGGATGGTTAATCAGGGACCCACCAGGAAAAACGACTCTGGACCCTCATGGGCTGCACCATCAGAGAAACCAGAGAGCACTTTAAGTTACCAGTAGCGCGCTGAAGCTCTGGAATACGAAATTAACTGATAATTTTCATAGGTCGTGCTCTTTCCCATAAACCAAACTCATCTGCTCTCCTGGGGGAAGACAGAACAACTGGGCTGACTTCTCATTATCTCTTCCTATGGCATATCCTTATTGAATTACTGCCAGGTAGAGGCAGCAGATGCTCATCAAGCCACTGCAGGACTCCTCTGTTAATTGAACTGTAATGGGGATGACAGCAGGGAAGGTCAGGATGATGGGACCAGTGATGTAACGTGAACTCTGGTAAGAACAACCTGCATAGGCAATTGACCTTGCTTAAATAATATTATAGTGAGGGCTTTTATCGGTTGATATCATTATGATTATTTTTTCGTATCAATACTGCAATAGTGTCAGGGACCCCTGTGTGAATCATATTACATTGTGTTCAGGGCAAATATATTTCTCACCCTAAAGAGATTAGACCTTCCAATGTGATAAAATACACTGAGTGACTATAACCAGCTACAGAAGAAAAGAAATGGGAATGAAAAGGGTAATAGTGACAAAATTTTAAAATATATATATAGCTTTACTCAACTGGTTGCTCCAACTGCTTTAAAGGGTAGTATCATTCTTTCTAACTGCCCTTACAGTAATTTGGGATTTTTGTGGTCCTCATGCATAGTTAATCTTGGGGTGAGAGCAAGTCCACTTTTAAATAAACATGCAGATGTTATTAATGGTCTTTGATATGAAAAACATATTCCTACACCTGGTTTGGTGGCTCTCGCAAAGTGCCTGGGAATGCCTGAGTTTCAGCCGTGCATCCTAATGCCAGGTTCTGAGCTGGAGCGTGTCTGGTGTTTCTCCCACTCCGGAGGGAGCGATGAGATGGGATGATGTGAGCTCGCGGCTGCTGCGTGCATCTCCATGCCTGGAGGCATGTTATCCCTGGGTGCTACCGCTGCAGGGGGGGGATGAGTCCATGAAGCCTTTCCCTGAAGACCCTCACACGGTGGCGTGGGGAAGTTTGGTATAAGCAGTAGCTTGTGCATATCTGAAAATAAATTCCCCCCTAAACCCCAAATGGTACTTTGCATTACAAGCTGGGTTGTTATTACACTGTTGTTACTCTTGGTGTGTTGGAGTAGGTCTGTATGGCAATTAGCAAAAGCTGGATTCGGAGCACGGTGTGTGCACGTTAGCATCTGTGCATGTGTTCAGAAGCAGTTTTTAGAAGTTCTTTATCCCAATGCCACTCTTTTTCTCCCCATGTGTGTTCAGCAATATAATTTTTTTCTTAACCCTTTTATTAGACTGTCTGCCTGGGCCAATTTCCATCAACGACTGGGGCATCCATTGCAAAGTGGGTGGAAAGAAAATAAATGAATCAACAATAGGGCATCACAAAATATATTTGATTAACTTATTTTGACAACTTTAGCTATAATTCTTTAAGGTACGTACTCTTACATGGGACCTGACTTATACAGGTTTTTATACTGTAGAAATGGCAAAGCCTTGGTTGTAGGAGACTTCATCACAAGACTTCACTGGTGATGTTTGATAGGAAATGAAGTACAGTGTCAGTATTTGATTAACTGTGCTCCTCTGTAGAGTCAGTGCGTTTCTGGAGTGGTATAGTGTTTGCATTGTGTTGTGCTCCGTATTTTCTCCTCTCCTACGCGTTTGTACTTTGGTGCACTGAAATAAGCAGCTGATGACAGAGGATGCACTGGAATAAATGTTTATTTCAGTTCTTTGGAAATGAGCTTTTTGAAATGGAATTTATTTTGTGGATATGTGGGTGTCTCTACTTATTAGCTCATTTGGGTGTAGACTCGAGCTAGGTAGTGCAAACGGCAAAATAATGACTATGTACAAATAGAGGTACGAATATTGTGGAAAAGAAATTATTCTTCGTGTAAGTGTTACAGCAGAAAGAAAACTTTCTACATTCAAGAAGTATTGAAGCTGGCCTCTGCATATTTGTGTGTACAGGAGCGGGGTTATTTTAGCCAGAGTCACCAATATTTAGAGGTTCAAAACTGAACCTCACATACTCGCACCAGAGCTGAACAGCCAGTTAGAACTGTAACATTTTCCTGCCTATCTGGAGTTAATTTGTTTGGTCAGATGCTTGGGTGTGTGCATGCACTCGGTTGCACTGGTTGTTCCGTGGAAGTGTAGAATATAACAATTTAAACTGGAGATAAGCTTCAGGTATGCCAGTCCTGTGACAAGGAAGCAGATGGTCCTTCCCCTGCTAAGCAGGGCCTAAGTCTTTGCTGAGCTCATATGCCTGGTGGTACCTGATCGTATTATTTTGACCTTGTGCTTAAGATTGATAAACTCTGCGTGGTGGCCGTGTTCCAGCACGGAGAAAAAAAAAACCCCTGACCTACAGCCCACGATGCTGTATTAATGTCAAATAATATAAAGTAATATCAGAATGCAGAAGAAAATCGCTGCAGTAAAGCAATTTAATTTCTGTGAACTGAAAGCACTTTAATGGGAATGCTAGGAAAATCTGCTGTTGCTCCTGCAGCAGAGGTTATGAGGTGGTTTTTTCTTTTTTTTGAAACTCTGCTGCCTTGTAATTGGCGAGTTTGAAGCTTTCAGTTGTTTTCAGTGCGAGTGGTCATGCTGCTCAAGTAGGGAGTTTGCTCTCTACTGAGTTTGATTTCCAGGTTTGCCTCTTAAAGGAAAATAATTTCATATACTAGTTTTCAAACGGTATTATAATGCTGAACGTGCATTATATGCAATGTTTTGCCAGTAAAGTGAGAGTAATCCTCTTTGAACAACAACTTGCAATAGCATTTACTGAAATGGTGTTGGAAGCAGTGCCAGCTCCCTTTCCCTTTGTCTGCTTAATTGCAATTTAACAGTAATCCAAGATGTGTGCAACTGTGACCATAATTCTTAGATATAGCTGAGTTTGAAAAGACCTTTAGTTCATCCAGTGCCAATGATAAAAGCTAAAGCGGAATATTGTATTGATAATGGACTAAAACTTTTATCTAACCATTGAAAAATAAATAAAAAGAAACTTTTTCCCCGTCAAAGCTATAAAGTTTTACTGTTATGGAAAGGATGTGCGTGAAAACATCACTGAGCTTATTCTGGACTGTGTTCCGCTGTGCTGGCTGACAAGACTGCCATGAGAAGTTATCCAGGTGTAGGTGTATATAGGTTATATACATAACCTATATATAAAAAAAAAATCCCCAAACTTATCGAGGTTCAGGGTGTGACTCCATAAGTTTATAAGAGGGCTGTCAGATACAAAGGCCTTCTGACTCAGGATGTGTGGAAGCCACAACTAGTTGGAGGCTGGAAAGGTATAGCGAGAAGTATTACTTATGCACGCTCTGTTCTTGTACTGCGCCCTGGGTATTTGGCGTCGTTCTGCTGTCGGAGGCATGATCTAGGACTTTGCGGGTGTTTGGTTTGAGTTGCTACAGCCTTTCTTGTATTTAATTAAATATATGAAAGTGCACAAGCAGTGTGAAAAGGTTACTTAAAAGTTATTGGACACTTTCTATGTTCTGCTGCTCAGAAAAAAATCAATGCCTGAGTTCACAAGAGAAACCTATTGACAGTCTTGAGCATTTTGATCTTAATTGCTCTGTGCTTGTTCCTGCTGTGAGGAGTATGATAATAGCTTGAAGAACATTTGTGAAGGTAAATTAGCCTACTTTGAGTGCTGAGGTACAACGTCGAGAGCACCAAAAGGTCCGTGGCTGTTAAATACCTTTGAGAAGTCCAAGGCTTGGATCGCACTTGGGCACTTGCATACTGGGTCACACTGAATGATTTTTCTAGAAGGAAATGTCGGGCTGTTCCTTGGTTGCCGAGCATCGTTCATCCTTCTCTCAATGGGCATGGGGGCTGTGGGTGGCTGTAGGTGCCTTGTGTGATCACTGAGGAGTGTCAGGATGGTGCCTTTCACAAACTCTCGAATCCTCGACTTTGAAATCTCTCTGCTTTTCTGGCAGAGTGTAAGCCATGCCTGTTTGTGTACAAATGAAGCAAGTTTTGCTTCAACTACATTTAAGTGATCTTCTGAACTGGGTTCCTCATAAAAGTCTGAAATCACATATAGTTTTTATTATTGAAAGTCAAGTGCGTTCCCATAGAGTCCATTGGAAGTATTTAGAGTGAAGGAGACGTAACAGCAGCATCGTTTCACAGAACAGTTTTGCTCTATCACTGTTTTAATTAAACTCATTCTACTGATGGAAAGTCTATTCTCTGGTGTTTCCTTTAATGTAGTCATAATGCATCAGTTTGAGCTCCCTTGCTGGAACATCTTTCATTATAATCCACTTAGCTAAGTTTATAATTAAACTTCTAAATTCAAACCTGCTTTTATTGCATTTTTAGGATGTACGAAAACTGAAGCAGGAAAAGTTAGGATTCATGGTTTTTACCCCAAACAAATCGATGTAAGTCAAGCAAGTCATTGGCAGTACTGTAATTTCATATTCTTGCTTTTAATCCCCAGGAGTTTCCATAGCTTTGGGACAAGAAGTTGTCCTGGTTTATATTACTCAATATGATTGAGTAGACGAAAAAAAGATTACATAATTAATAGATTCTTACAATTGGACTATAGAGATCACCTGAACTTTCAAATATAACTGGTGAAGATGGTGACTACCTCCTAAGCTTTCCAGCAACTGAGTGTTGAGGAGGGCTGTTAAGGTTTATACATGAAGAGGGACCAGTGTGAATTTATGTTCGGCTTCGTCGATCCGGAGATGGTGCAGGCTTACTCCCAGCCCAAAGCAGGCTCTGCTGGTTGTTTGCTGGAGTTATCTTCCGTCTGCAGATGTGTTAACACCAGATGTTCTTTCAGGCATTATTTACCCTTACAGTTATTGTAGCAAATTACCAAAGAATTGTGGAGCTTAATGTTTTGATTCCTGATGGGTGACCACTTAGGGCAAAAATACTGTTAGGCGATTGTCAACCCGGTGTATAAATTTAGCTCATTCACGCTGTATGGTTTTTTATCCAGGATTTTTTAAAATGTTTCAGGAAGAAGAGTAAATATTCTTCACTGAGGCGTGCAGATGAGGTAGAGGTGTAGAGAATCAAGCTACCATTCTCATACATGCAAAGTCACTCTGCTGAAATCAAGGGGAGCGCTTGCAGAATCAGGTATTACTGTCAGAGTGTGGCCTTAAGTGACTTTTTGCACAGGAGGTTTCTGACACAGCTGGAGGCGGAATGAATTTAGGGTGCCCCTACTTTAACCAGAAGATTGTCTTCCTCCATATGTGTAAGTGGAAGAATATATGGTGTTTGTTTTCCATAAGAAATAAAGGCAATTTAGTGTAACTGTTCATTAAATAAAAAACTGGGCAGCATGCGTATACACCGTGTCATGGGCACCTATGCACTTACATTTGAAGGTCTGTTCCTAGTTTGTTGTATGCGACTGTGCAAACACCTTCATTGCGCTCCGTAGCTGTAGCACTGGCATGCATGGTTTTTTGGGAATAACTCCCCCAGGGACGGTTCGCAGTGCATACCTGTGGTGATCAGCCTGTGCTGTTACAGGCCATGCATTCTGCTGCTTTAGGGCAGAATAGAATCAGCTTTTTTTGGATAACAGCTTTCTGAGAAGGCAAGGCAGATTTTACTGGTATCTGAGGATAAAGAGTATGCTATAAACATCCAGATTATCTTGGAATATCAGAAGCAATGGGTTTGTGCTGTGTGTAGTAGGCAAACAGTTGCATAATTACTGCTTACGTTTGTGTTAAGAAAATTTATTCGTGATTAATGATGCTTATCTTTGTGCTAGACACCTGCCAAATGCTTTATAGCCACGCATATGATCTGCAGTTGATTTTTTTTTTTTTTTCTTTTTTGGTTGCTACTTAAAGTGTTTGGGATTATTCCAATTGCATCATGTATTTTAAATGGAGAGTGCTACCCAGGTGTCCTTGTCAGCATTCACTTCTCATACAAAAAAAAGTAGGTCAAAAGTAGGTCCCTCATGATGGGGAAGGTCACAACTCCCGGTGAACTTGGGGGGAATTTAATTGATGTATGACAAGGCTGAAATCATGTCTCAGGTTTAGATCAGTTTAAGTTGATCTTTTTTGGAGTTCAGTAATAAATACTGTATAAATCCACGTTGAAGCAGAACCAGATTGAACTTTCCTAAACCACAGAAATGGTACAGAACGACTAAAGAAACCCCTGGTCCTGTGGAAACTTGCAGAAAGTGCAACTGGTCCCTTCTCTACCACTGCAGTTCGTGTAGAGTGGGGAGTCAAATTTGGACCATCAATCTTTTGTCTTGCAGTGTTGGATGCTTTTGAGGACTCTAATGTGTCTTGGAGTAACCCGCTGCCTGTCGCTTGGAAACATCTGCCTCTGCTTGCACATCTGTAGCTTGTGGTTGTCTGAGCAGTGGCTGGAAAATGGGAAGAGTTTCCCAGAGGCTCTTCCCCCTCCCTAGCTAAGCAAGGATTAGACTGGGATTTGGCTGCTGGATGTTTCATTGACGTTGAAAATGAAATTAAATTTTGAACACTTCAGAAAGCAGATATTTATTTGTCAGCTGTGTACCTATTTATTTATTTATACCATTTTGACACTGTACTTGAATGCCTTGTTTTCAGTAGAAATGTAGGTTTCTAAATGGAAGTCTGTTATTTAAAACTAGTTTTATTCAATCCTGTCATTAAGAGAATTAGCAATGGATTAGATAATGTAAATGCATCGTTAGGATCATTAGAAAACTTGCACGTGGCTTTTTCAAGACTGCCTGTATATTGCCAGCCATTACAGCTAGAGCGTGATAGCCTTGTTTTTCTGAACGAGATCCCATACAAACCAAACAAAGCTAAAAGGATGCTTGTGTCTAATCCTTCAAATGTAGGAGAACAACACCTCATTATTTAACTTCATGAGAATCTATTAGTGCAGACTATTAATTGGCTAGGACTGTATTATAAAGCATTTTGAATATATCCAGAGAATCAGTTTTGGAAAAGCAAGATACTTTTCAGAGTAAAACACATATCTTGAACATATTTAAGCCATTGCATGAATTTAATCATGACTAGTCTTGGTAAAATCAATTTTTTTAATGTAAATTTCATGTTTTTTTCTCCGTTCTTTCTTTTCTATTTGCCAGTGTACAGCTAGCCATGCTGACACGTTTGGGAGCTGAGATATACTGTAACTAAATTTGATGTGAAGTGTTGGTGGCCTTCATAATGTAATTTATTCATGTTTCTGTAGATAGCATATGTTGCCTGTGCAATAATTTTTTATCGTATCAGGACAGAACAGCTACTGTTCCAAATTGTGTTATACAAACCTAGATAATACAGACAAATTTTTATTGTGCTTTGCTGTGGTGTAAATCAGTGGACTCTGAACTCTGCTGGGGTGGGTGAGATTAGAATCGGTCTCATGGTGTCTAATTTATTTCTATTTTTTCTGACTTAATGTAATCTCTGTTCTTGCTCCATGGGGAGCAGCAGCCAGTTATCTTTGTAGTCCTGCCCAAAGAATGAACATATGCGAAACCCCTTGTTTTGGGCAGGAGGCTGCTGCTCCCAGGGATTTATTGCTGTTTACTGACCCTTTGAATGCTGCGATGAAGGCAGTGCACTGAGAAAGCAGCCGATGAGTGCTACTGGTGCTTTGTTAAAAATCTCGGCATCTTTATCAGCTGTTACCTGAGGTTTCCTTGGATTTGCCCATTTCATGCCCTCACGTGTTTAAGATGTGTTGTTTTTACAGCATTCTGCGGGACCTGGAGAGCTGCCCTGCAATTCAGATGCGCGGGGCTGGGCGTGCTGGCTCCCCTCCGGCACTTAAATCTGAGCATCTGAATGATTTCTTTCCTTGTTTTGCATTTTTGGGTGTGATCACTTTTGGAGCCAATGTCACTAATTCCTTTTATTTCCCTTGACAGAAAGTCGGTGACTCCGTTTTCTGACCGTCGCAGATGGTAACTGCAATGCTGAAGGCACTGGGCGAGTCGCTCCTCCTCAGCTCTTCTGTGTGAGGTGAGCAGCCATCTAGATGGGCTAAAAAAGTTAATTGCAGGATGCCTGAGGGCCCCCTTTTTACCCCTGAGGACTTCCCTACTGTCTTTGCATTGGGGAGGAATGAGGTCCTCTCCATCTCATTTCTGAAGGATGCTCAAGATTTCTGAGCTTCTCTTGTGGTTCACATAAGGCCACTTGTGGTCTGCGTCACATTGTCCAGGTGTTGGGACTCGGCGGGATGCATTCTGCATTTAATGTGAATTGTGAATTAAATTAACCCAGAAGACATGAGCAAAGCAGTAAATCTGGTCCCTTGCCTGCATTACTGTCTTTGGTCAGCTTGATGGTTTTCCAGGTCTCACCTGAAATGCAGTTCATCCCAAATGCAAGAATGAACTAAACCAGATAACAGATATTACATTGCATCTTCCACCATAGTTAGTCAATATCTGATTAAATATAATTGCATGAATTTATCATGATAGAAACTGTTTCAAAGTAATTTAAATACAGCTTGAAATTAAAAATTTTACTGTATATTCAACATGTACTATTTTCAGATTTATCTTCAGTTTCTCATCAAGAGCAATGCTGTGTATTATGACAATGTTGCTTTTCATAAGGTTAGGAATATAATGGAATTTTCTGGACTAAACTTCTAGTAACTGATAATTTTAATGAAAATCACCATGATTATGCCAATGAAGGCAAATCTTGAAGACAGGTGTTATCTCTTGTCTTACGCTAATATGGTTGTGACGTTTTTTACGTATAAAAGTAGGATTAATCACTAATAAGTAGAAATACGTTGAAAATTTAAACATGGTATAAATACAAAAGCTATTACATAAGAAAAAGTTAATATGTAAATTTACATCAGAAACTAGCACGTTTGATGTGGCACATACCACGAACATTTTTTTTGAGACTTCAAAACTGTTCCCACTTGAATGTGGACGAATCCAAAATATCTTGAAACTCATGTAAAATCCGCCTAAATAAGGGGCTGGTTGGTCATCTTTTGGGATGAGAGAAACAGAGATTTGAATTACCAGGCTGAATCAGAACTTTTAAGATTTTATTTTATGGTATGCCTTTCTTAGTCCCTCTTGTTTTGAAGTTTTTCCATGGTGTGTAAACAGTGTGGACGATCGCTGAAGAAGACATTTAGAAGTTGGAATCCTGTGTTGTGGGGGAGACCCAGAGAGAGACATTCCTCCTTGCTTCCAACACCACACAGTGATTTTTTCAATGAGTTGTACGGTGTAAAAATGTTCCAGCAACAGGACACGATCCATTCCTCTCTCAGTCACAACCTGACCCTGGTATTCGTCTGAAGTGTTGGAGAGCTTAATTAAAATCCCTTAGTCAGAGAGAGCTCTGCGGAGTACCTGGTTGCTGACCTGGAGCTCAGAGATCAGGGACTTGAATGGGAGTCCCAAATTCCGGAGAAAATCCTGAGTAATGTCTAGTTTTCCCTTTCAGGCTGGTTCATCATGTACTGATAAGCAACCTCTGCTTTTCCTACTGCATTTCCTGCATTGCTTGAGTTTATCCCATGTTCACACGTGGTATGGAGCTAAACCAGTTCCAGGCCTGGTATTTCAGTTATTAGGGATCTTAAATGTAGGACATAGGGTCTGTATTCAGAACCAAATTTTGCACCTGGAATCCATTCTCAGCTTTGGTTTAGTCTGCTTGTACCACGATAAATTTCATGCTGAAGATAAATTAAATAGAGAGAAGAAGGGACACACCACAGTGTTATCAGATCCCTTGCCATTTCTTTGCACTGGCAGATTTCATCTTAAGAACCTGCTAAAAGCATTTGTGGTGGCTGGCTTTGCAGGATGGGACTGAAGGTCCTCTGGGAGCTGGACGTCTCCTCCTTGCCCCCCCCCCAAGATGAAACCTCTATAACAGACTTGTCCTCCCTGAATCCAGCACACAGGGACTATGAAATGCACAGTGGCTACCAGATTACGCTTAGGCTGAGCTTGCTGTCTTGGTGTTTTAAGTCTTTAGCAAGCTTTTTCTTTTTTTTATTAATTCCAGGACCAAAGAAGACAAGAGACTGAATTATCTGAATTATGCTTCTGCAACAGAACTGGGGTTCTCCTCATTGGGCATGGCAAAGCCTGGGGAAGTCCTTCCTTCTGTTTGTTTTCTTAATGTTACAAACAGCTGATCTGGAATCCAGGAGAGGTCACCAGTTTGTCTGGAAAACAGGTAGGAAAAAGATACGTTGATTTATCTACTAGATAATTCCTGCATTCAAGGACAGAGTGATTGCCCTTTCTTCATTCTGCTTTAGCTCAATAATAAATTAAAAAAGCCTGATAATGTCTTCTATTCTAAATTCTTTTGTAACTGAAAAATAGGGGGGGTTTATTCTCTATTTTAAATCAGTAATCTTCATGTCTGTTGCAGTTATGCACCAGAGTGACTCTAGAGTATAATTCTGGACTCCTCAATGCTTTTAATCCAAGAGTAAAATTTTTACTGGATCCCGATATCATCACCCTAATGTTGTTTCATTTGAAATATTTAATCATTTTCTTTTCGTGTTTGAATTGAAAGGGGCACACCAGCGTCTTTCGGGATGAACTGAATCAGAAGTCCGTGCTTTTGGTTGATCTAGTCATAGTTAACATTTCACTGGTACATTTAGTGAATTATTTCTGTCCATTGCTCAGATTGGACACATGCAATGTTTGAATGTTCAGAATCGGGCACACACAACGTTTGGAAAATTTGTGAAGATGCATTGGTAACACTGCGATTCTTACTGAGAGGGAGGAGGTAACTAAGAAATGGTATGATACAAATGCATTAAACTGAGCATGACTCATTAGATGATTATTTTGTAGCACAACACAACAACAAAGAATGTTCAATGAAGTGGAAAGATTGGCAAATTTGGGAAATGTTTACTCAAAGTGCTTCATCAAAAATACACGGCTGAACCAGGGGTTTCATTGCGCAGGATCCCTTTGAGGTTTGGCCTTTTATGACTGAGCAACAGAGCGATTAAAGTTGATGGAAAAATAATTTCCCCCCCCTTATTTTTTTTTGGAGAGGTTCTTTGCTGTTTTGGTTATTTGCTTTTTTAATTGTAGCTCTGTAGAAGGTAAGAGATTGAATGATGAAACAATTATTCTGGGAGGGCTCCTATCCTTCTGGTAGGATCAACACAAGGTTCTCACCCTGGTCACTGGGATGGGAAGCCAAGCGCCGGTGAAGTGCTGGTTAAGAAAAATCTGATGCTGTATTTCTAAAGACTTTTTTTACAACGGCTTGCATGAAAAATGAAGAGGAAATAAACAACAGTATAAACTGTGTTTCTCCAATTCAGCGTTATTTACATGATTTTTGAACAGGCTTTGAAAGGTAGAGTTGTTTTCTTAAGCCAAATTAAACCCTTCAAATGCTGTCTGTCTTCTCCTCAGTTCTGAACTGTATTGTACCGTTGTCAGTCTTCAGAGGTGTGCATTGGAAGTCATAAAAATTTAATTTGACTTGATGATTCCAGCTGACAATAAAGAGATATTGATGCTTCAGAGGCATCTGAGGCAGATGTATTTAGAACTAAAAAAAGGTGGTGCACAGGTTTGTGTGGACGTGGGCAACAGTGCTCTGAAAGCCCCATAATGAGCTCGTTGTAAAGGTCTGCCTTCCTGATGCAGAAGAAAATTGTCAGTTGTTGTGGCTCCCACAGTGAATTAGAAAAATCTGAGCTCTCGAGAGTCATTTTAAAAATGTTAAATCCTAACAGTATTTTGATGCACTTTCTCTGCTTTTGTCGTGATGAGAGGTAGAAAACAATTTTGAGTGAAATGTTTTCTAGATGAAAATAACTTGTGAGCTTGTGCCAGATTCATTGTCCTGTTTGGCAAAACCAAAGTGTTTTTTTCTTTTTTTTTTCGCTCCAGTTAAATATTTTCATATTTGTAAACAAATTTTTCATTTTTTCATTGGAATATTTTGTGGAAAATTAGATAAAAGTTATATCTAAACCCCAAATGTTTAGTTCTAGGTTGAAATGAATAGTATGTTCACCCAAAACACTTTGTTTTGCTAAGAAACAAAGTATTATTTGTGAAGCCTCTACTTTCTCTGCAGTAGTAGTGAAGCAGCAGCATTTCTAAAGCCTGAATCTTGGTCTTTGCAGTCATCCTAAGAAACAACACAATGCGCTGAGATTTCTCTCAATAGGCTGAATGGATACTTATTTTGGAAAAATCCTGCTTAAAAGAGGCTAGGTGTATTTTGCAGTGTCAGGGCATACGTAATAAACTCACAGAATCACAGAATAGTCCGGGTTGGAAGGGACCTCTGGAGATCATCTAGTCCAACCCCCCCGCCAGAGCAGGGACACCTACAACAGGTTGCACAGGACAGCGTCCAGGCGGGTTTTGAATGTCTCCAGAGTTGGAGACTCCACAACCTCTCTGGGCAGCCTGTGCCAGTGCTCCACCACCCTCAAAGTAAAGAAGTTCCTCCTCAAGTTAAGATGGAACTTCCTATGTTCAAGTTTGTGCCCATTACCCCTCGTCCTATCAATGGGCACCACTGAAAAAAGACTGCTCCCATCCCCCTGGCACCCTCCCTTCAAGTATTTGAAAGCATTAACAAGATCCCCCCTCAATCTTCTTTTCTCCAGACTAAAGAGACCCAAATCCCTCAGCCTCTCCTCATATGAAAGATGTTCCAATCCCCTAATCATCTTTGTAGCCCTTTGCTGGACCCTCTCCAGCAGATCCCTGTCCTTCTTGAACTGGGGAGCCCAGAACTGGACGCAGTATTCCAGATGCGGCCTCACCAGGGCAGAGTAGAGGGGGAGGATGACCTCCCTCGGCCCGCTGGCCACACTCCTTTTGATGCACCCCAGGATGCCATTGGCCCTCTTGGCCGCCAGGGCACATTGCTGGAACTAATGGCTTTCTTTCCATAGTTCTGCTACATGTGTTGCAGCTGTAGTTTCTGAGGCATTTGGCAGCAGGTATGTCAAAGTAAAATTGCAGTGACCTTGAAATTAGTTACAAAAGAGTGTAAATGGCAGTCTGCCATCAGGGTGGCGTATGTGGCTTGCTTTTGTATGCATATTTTTGCTTTGCTTGAAATTATCTTTTTCAGGTATGGTTAATCACAAAGGTGTATCTTTCTTTCAAAAGATTACAGGGGAATGTTTTGGAAAGAGAGGGATGGTAACTTGAATGAAGCAGGTGGATCTGGAGAGGTAGAAGGGTTAACATAACCTGTTGCAGCAGGGTCTTAATAATAAAATAACTTTGGGATGTATATCATGGACATCTTAGCCTTAGGAGATCTGTGGTTTGTATAATAAAAAAAAAATAAATCATCCTATAGTTTGAGGACTTCTGTGCCAAATACCACAAAATAACAAAAAATTAAACAAAAGCAAAACACAGTGAACCTAAAATGAGGTAGTTTTTAATGTCAGAACTGAGCAGATCCATTCTTATAGAAAGAAAACCTGCAGCTGTTGTCTTTTTTTTTTTTAATGAAACAATCTAATGAGAAGTGAGTAATCCCTGATGGGAAAGGAGATGATCTGTTTTGTTTTTAAATCTTGAATTGTCTGTTTCAAGCATGGCAAGTTACTTACCTGCTGTAGAGAACCTCAACTTCTTATTGAAATGTCATGCTTTATAATTAAATAAGATTATGCTACTGAAAGCTCTGACTTTAAGAAAATGAATTTATAAGTACTAACGTAAATTTTCCTAGCACATAGAAGTCCAGAGATGCATCCTTAATAGGGATGGGAAAAAATCCCGATTGTGTCGGCACTGAAGTTTATAAAGCAGGCTTTTTTTCAGCTGAATCCTTGGCTTTATCTAATGAAGACTCATACGTTTTCATGCTGGGCTTTGGTGGTCTTGGTATAGGTGAAAGCAGTTGTGTTGAAATCACTGCGTCTACAAAAAACCCAGGCTCTATATTTCGAAAATTTACGAACTTGGCAGTATGAGGTAGTTTGTACGTACTTTTCCTCCAGCTATTCGAAGGGCTAGCACTTGCATTTTGCTTATTTGTGGCCTGTCTTAAAGCCATTTATTTTTAGCCTTTGGTTTCTAGGAATGCTATATTAATGTCTGAATATCTGTACACTGTATCTTTTGGTTTCAAGACATTTCTTGTCAGATACTTATTTTGTGACCGCCAGCCTAAACATGAAAGCAATAATTATACCAATTAAATTACTCAGCAACCTCAAATAGCTGGATAATATTCTAACACTTGCTAAATAACAAAGCAGTTTTAGTGATACAATCTTGAGAAAATTTAATTGGATCTAAATCCTTGTAAATTAATAGTGTTTAATGCAATAGCCAATTAGCAATTTGCATATTTCACCATGTTGATTTTCTTCAACACTTGAATGGTCCTAAAAGTGCCTGGAATTTCTGCTAATATGTTTTAATGATGGCCATTCAAGCTTTTAAAACTGTAAATAGAATATTGATACAATCCACATTGTGATTCCTGTTGGTTTATTTTTTTGTTGAAACTCTAAAATTCAGTTCTAAAGTCTAAATTAAGTCTAAGATATGTGCAACACGAAATATTTTGGGTGCTTTACAGGAGCGGGGCTGATAATCACAATTACAAAGTGCTGAAAACATAACCGTTCCTAGAGGTGCCTGCAGTTGCTGCATGGGGAGGTTGCAGTCTCACCATCACTGCTGGTGTCTTCAGCTCCTCCATAAACTACACCTCAGTAACTGTGCACGTGCCATTTCCTCAAAAATACTAATGAAAATTAAGGGGATAAGAGACATACCCTATAAAAGGCGGGTCTTGGAGCTAAAGCAGTGATGTAGCTTTTTCTTAATAAGGGGAGTATTTTAAATTTTTTTTTTTTGGATGAAAATGTTCTGATTTTTAGGAGAATTGTTTTCTAATTTTGGTAAAATGCTATTTAACACGGAAATAATATTCTGTGTAATACAGAAGGGTGGAGAAGGACTATTAGAAACCCAGGTGTGGTGTCCCAGTGAGTTCTCCATCTGTAATTCTCTCCAAAAAAATGAATCAGGATGGGGATTTAGCCCAGCAGGGACACGTTCCCCGTTACAGATGGAAGAGCACTTAAAGTGAGATATCAGACTGGGAAATGGATTTGTAATACATCTGATCACAGTAGAGAGATTTTTACCCGAGGAAGAAACCATTAATCTTCTGGTGTTTGTGGGCTTCTGGGAGCTAGGTGTGGTGAGCCGTAAGTTCTCTTGCTCCAGGTGAACACAAAAAACTTCAGTTCAGAGTTATTACCCATATTTGAAAGTCATTCTTAAAATAGGGTTAGCAAATGGGTTTTGATCATTAGTCTTTCTTCAGAAACAATCCATAATGGAAAGGGTACAAAATGAACTTTTCAGAGAACAACTTCTAATGTAGAGGAACCTTTGAACTACTCGTGAATGTGGGTGAGCCAGTTATGGCTAAGATGAAAAAGATCTTTTGTTCTCTGTTCTCAGATAATACTGCCATGAAATGCCCTTTCTCAAGATCTTAATTTCAGGAAGGCCAAGTGCTGGTTTGGAAGTGCCTTTGACCTTATGTCTTAAAAGACAAACTTTTACCTACACACACCAAATGTTAAAAGGAGTCCAGATCTTCAAAGGAGAGTAGACCTCAAACCTAGTGCAAAAAGATTCAAAGACAGGTCTGCAGTAAGTGATATTTTTCAAAAAGCTCTATGAGGTGAAGAATGATAATCTATTCCANTTTTTCATTTGATAGGACAACGATTCATGAATGAAGTGCACATGTCTTTTTAGTGATCTTCGTGTGGTATCTGGAAGTTTGATGATATCTCTTGGACTGTCTGATGCATCCAAACTTCTTATTTTGTGGCAAATGTTCTAATTGTAGGTTATTCTTATGCTGTCTTGGTGGATGAAACTTGAAATACTTAAACTCTAAACGGGCAATTTAGCCTTGATTTTTGAATGATTCTATAGATTCTTCACTATACTGAGAGTTTAGGACTGCAATGGTTCTCTTGGGTTATACATCGCAATCTTGTCATATTGACAGCAGCAACAACTAGTAAATAATTTTTAAAAAGCCTATTAAGTTCCATTTTAAAACTAGTCAGATTGTTGCTATAAACTTGGTGATTGAAATGTTCTAGAATGGTAAGTCGTCTTATTTTCAGCTTTAACTTTATTCATGATCAGTTTATACCTTTGTACTTGAGTCAAACTATTCTTTAAGTAACTGTTACGGTAGTTGCTTCTAATGTATTCGTGAATTAAGGATACCAAGCTATACTGGACCCTTGTTAGTAAACTTATCCTCTTTGAACTGGTTTGTCAAACTAAATCTTTTCTAAACATTGCTCTTCAGAATTATATAAAATCTCAGATGAGATTTCACCCACTAATATTTTACAATTTTAATTAGAAATGTCTGTCTTAAAATATCTGAGAATCACATAGGTGGTGCTCTTTTTGAATATTTTGTAATAAACAGTTTAATTTGAAGTAGTTTAGTTGTTCTTCATCCATTGGTATAGTTTCATTAAGTAGCCATTAAAAAAAATATTTTAAATATCAAAAATAGTACTTTAAAATTTAGTTCTAAATTGGTCTAAAATAATTCTCTACAAAGAATATTTTATGGGACAATATAAATTATATGTTTATTTATGCAAAGCTTTACAATAATCCTTGAAATTTTGTAAAGAAAGTTGTTTTGCAAAATTTCATTAGCAGCAAAACTTAATGTGCTGGCTGATGTCAGTCACTGATGTTTGAGGAAAATTTATGGGTGGCCTCAAAGCTAATCTCATATTTTCTTAGACAGGAGTACAATTGTTTCAGATTGCTAAATATTTGGTTTTCTCTCCTCGTTATTCTTTACCCTTTCCTATCCACACTTTCACCTGTCTCTTCCACGCATCTCTAAATATTATGATGTATGGTTCTGCTACTTCACCTCAGCCTTATCATTCCCGTTCTGATACGATGTGCTCAGCAGGTCTCGTTTCCTCAGCAGTTGAATCCAACTTGTCTTGGAGTTGTGGCGGTGCATCTGCTGCCTTACTCTATAACCCTTTGCAGTGGTGGTACAAATAACATTTAGGTGGGTGAGACATTTCAAATTTGGTGGAGACCTTGTGTCCTCGGGCAGTAGATGCTGGTGAGTTTGTCAGAGAACCAGACAAACATGAGAAGAGCTCCATCTCTCTCCTGAAGAACCTTTCCTATGCTGGAAGCTCATCTTCCAGCCTGGCCTGTCCTCCAGGTGCTTGAGGTCTGCTGTGTTGGATAAATATGCCACAGCAGCCCATTGCATACCCACCTGGGTCCTGTCCACCATAGCTTCTGGATTTATCCTTAATCCACAGGGCTAAAAACTTATTGTATGGGGCATGGTTGAAGAATATGGCCTGTTGACCCAGAGAACGCCATCCAGTGTCAGAGACATCAGAATTGTTCCTGGAGGAGCTATGGTTTGGAGAGTGTGCTCAGAGATGCAGAAATGCTTAAACTGGTGCCCTTTTTCCTTGTCTTCAAAACCTTGTATGTTCTTATTAACTTTGGTCATCCTTGGAGGTATTTAAGGGTCGTGTAGATATGGTGCTTAGGGACATGGTTTAGTGGTGGGCTTGTCAGTGTTAGGTTAATGATTGGACTAGATGATCTTACAGTTCTTTTCCAATCTAGGAGATTCTGTGATTCTGTTTCCTGTAGGGACTCGAAGACACCAGTGTAGCATTCTTGGTGGCACAGGTTGGAGAACGAGTCGCTGGCTTTGGTATTTTTTTTCCTAGAAAAATGCACTACAGCAAGCAATACGGGAAGCATAACATATCAGTCAAATTAAAAAGGCAAGCAAAAGAGGAACTGAAATGACAGCGACATATATGTTAAAATGAACACTTTCTATGCTTGGAGATAATATGCAGAGTACCGGTTCCTCAGCGGAGATGAGCACTGTGCAGCAGCAGGGCTGTAGACTGACGGCGGTGCTTGCTGAGTTCACATGTAAGCTTTTACAGCATGTGCCTGGTAATTTTGTTATTGTTGGGCTTGCAAAACTATTTCAATAGTTCTCTTACACAAAGACTACACCCTTTAACAAATATCTTTGTCTAACTAACATCAAATGTTCAGTAGGTGGTGGTTTAAACTAGATTACACAGGAGATTCACACTAATCTTTTAATGTCCCTCTTCCCTTCCTGAGAATAATAGTTTTTGAGAATGAGGTGCTTTTTTTCTGGTTTTTGTTGGTATTGGGAAAAGTATAAGTTAGGCGTCTTATCCTTTTCTTTCCTCAATAGTTACTATGGGAACAGAGCTGCGGGTCACAGGGGAAAATCTGCAAAAGTGGTTTCTTTTAAATTGTTCATTTAAAAAAAAAAAAGATAGCTTATTATTGGAATTGTGGTACTTTTCATTCAACTTTGTTGGATTGTATTGTTGTACATATTTCACTCACAAAAGAAGCACAGTGAGTGGCAAGAAAAACAGATGGGGATGTTTTTGTACTTTTTCCTTGGGGTTAATATTTTTTTAATTGAATGCAGCTGTTGGAAAGATTTCTGTTGTTATGTATAGGCGGAGCATTAAAAATGGATGATCACATATTCAGCCTGTTTCAGCGGAGTACTAGATTTAATTATTCTGCTGCCCTTGCTCAGAACCCTGCAGTTTTTTTTTTTTTTAATAATTATATCTTAAGTTAGTTAGAATAAGAATTTCACTTAGCCACTTAATTGAACGATTTCAATATATCGGGGTAATCACTTCCTCATTCAGCTCTTGTGTACAGCAGAATTGTGGATGAAAATACCCAAAATTGTATTAGACATACCTAAGTTACATATTGTTATTCTCAGTATGCAGATAATGGAGCTGGCTTTTTCTAGGGACACGAGTTTTGGGTAGTCAGCCCACTGATACTGGTATTTCCCTAGATTTCCGCCCCCCCCGCCCTCCCCGATATGTATGGGAATAGTCCTGCTGTAATCCACTTAATCTTGTTTCATTATTTCTTTAAAAAAAATTTGAATGGTAAAAGCCAGGAACATGAAATGGAGAAGTTGGAAGGGATGGGGGATATTTCATGGTAGTGCAGATTATTGACATAGTGTTATGGTTTAATTTAATCACCCTCAGCTAGTTGATATATTAACCGGGCATTTCATTCTGTCTAGTAGTTTTGAATATCTGAGCTTCAGTTTGCATAGAGAATTCCTGCTGAGATCAATAGGAGTGTGGTGTTTGACTCCAGAGGCAGTATCTGGTCCTTACTGTTGCCTGGTGTCTACCACTTGGTAGACTTCTGCAGTTCCTTCTTCTAGTGACCTTTTAAAGTTTATGGGTAAATGTATCTCCGTGTCACATTGCGTGTAACAGCCATTTAGGATTATAGAGCTAAATTTGGAAAAGCATCTTAAACCTCATTATAGTGGTTCTAAATATATTGATTCTATATGCTGGTGGACGAGTTGTAGACAGTTGCTGAAGTATATGCAGCTTTTGTGTGGCATGTCCTGCAAAGCTAGCCATGAAAAATCACTTTCCAAATGAAAACTTAATAAAAACTTTC
Source organism: Ibidorhyncha struthersii (assembly GCA_013398815.1). Lineage (NCBI taxonomy): Eukaryota > Metazoa > Chordata > Aves > Charadriiformes > Charadriidae > Ibidorhyncha > Ibidorhyncha struthersii. The sequence continues at coordinate 148,571 of VZSZ01010950.1, read as the reverse complement.
CTGCTCTGAACGCTAAGCCCTACTCCCCGTGCGATTAGTGGTTTCATTTCTTTCTCAGCAGTTGGGTAACGATTATGGCTCCAGATGCTGCAGGAGTGATAAAGAGAGTGATTAATTTCACTTGAAAGGGCATATGTTCAAAGAGGAGCCAGCCCAACGCCTCGATCGCGCATCCCACGTCGCTGCTGAGCCGCAGCTCGTACGACTTGGTACCCAACTGTTCCCGGGGAAAGTACCAGGAAACCTACATTATTTCTCTTAAGCCAATATATTTGCTGCTTGGTTTTGCCCGTTCAATGATGTCTGTTTTTTTTCACCCCTCCCTGTTTTCCACAGGATCTGGTTTCAAAAGCTCTTTGTGTCTCTTTATAAAGCAGCGCTGTCAAACTTTGAGCAGAAGACTTTGCGAAGGGGCTGATGCCACCAGCGCAGCCCAAGTAACTGCGAACAAGTTGAGTGATGTTTATACCCTGTACAGAACGGAGTGGTAATGAAAGGATTCATATTCCCTGGCACAGTCAACAGCAACTTGAAAAGTGTTCCTACGCTTTATTTGCAATAATAGTTCACACCGTATGACTTGCTGAAAAATCCTGACATTTAAAGAATTACATTTTCAATATACTTAAAAAATTAAATGTGTAAGGTACATACTTTAGTAGGTCTTTATTAGGACTTTATTGACCTATTGAATAGGTCAACAGAAATATGAAACGTGACTGGTGGTGCCAGCCGCGGGATTAAATACAGGGTGAGGAGATATCTGGTGTTTATTGGGTTATCACCTGAACTTTTTTCACTGATGGGTGTCCCCTGGGCTTTATTCTGTCACCCCTGAGATCCAAAGACCTTCAAATATCAATAGTTTAAAAATACCCACCTATGTGTGAGGCATGTTTTACTTCTCTACAGTATGACATTTGTAATCATAAATTTCACAAGTTTGAAGCTGCTGAAGACAAAAATAAATTCAGTACTTGTGACATCTTTAAGATCTTTTGACCCATTAGTTAAATTGATTTATATCACCCAGTTGCTTTTCAGCAAAATGAGCACTTCTAGCTGTTGAAAATCTTCACAGTGGAGACACTTGATATAGAAAAATTATTTCTCTACGTTTATTAAGTTTCATGTGTATTAGCTGCATAGTTTTGAAGCAGCTGCCTGGATGGAGGACAGAATTGGAGTTTTTACAGACAAGGATTAAAAGGAGGCTGTAATGACGAAACACCAGGAACTTTTCAGAAGTTCTTTTATTAAATATGGTGCCCATAAGGTAGTGCTCGTGTAAAGTTTTTATTGTCATTCTTTTAATGTTCTTGCTTGTATTAATAAAGTAATATGGAATTCGAGCAGAAGTAAAAAAGAATTTTAATAAAATGTTTGCAGCTCTGTGTTAAATGTGTACACTCTATGACTAGAATAAGTTATCCGAGCTTTCGATATTTTCAGTTAAACTAATTCAGTACATCTGTTTTCCAACTGGCATTAAATATTTCATAACCAAGTAGAGTATCCTAATTTAAATAATTGTTAATGTGAAAATTCTTTATTTTGCGGGTATATATATAATTATATATATATGTATAATTCAGCATTATTCACTGTCAGTGATGAGCTCGCAATGTGTGGAGTTGTCTGTGCTTAACAGGTAGCTGACATGAGCTCGTATCAAAGTTGTAGAAATCTGATAATGAGGGTTTATCCAAACTTTGTTATTCATCACACTTCCCTCCTAAGGAAATATCAGTCCTCTGTCTTCCTCATTCCTGTGCAAAGTGCTAAAAAACCTTACTTTTAGAATTGGTTCCAAACGTGAAAAAGTGTGTGTGTGTGTGTGGGGGGGGAAGCCAAGTATATCCTTGTACACATAGCACTGAAATTAAAGTTATACTGTGTGTCTGAGTGTTAAATGTATCGCTTACATGTTTGTGTCTGTGTGTGTGTATGTTTATGTGTTATTTCTTGTGCGTATTTGTATGTCAACCGTGTATAATTGGGTTGCCGTCTAACCGAGGATGCTGGTGTAGGTGACAGAAATAGAAGCACAGCTGCAACGTTTTGAGAAGACTGGAGGAGGATCAAATGAGAGACGGGGAAGTCAGAGTAAATGATGACAGTAATGTTATTGTGCCCTAAGGGTCTTGCAAAGTACAGTACTTAAAACCCAATTTTTGCTTTGTAGATAAGTGAGCGTGTCTCAGTTAAGTCAATATACGTGTGCAATAGATGATAAAGCTTGGTATTACACACCTTCTTTGATATTTTTCATACTTACTGCTTTAAAGGTAACATTATATTTATGTTCGGAACACACTAAAGTACTTTATGCCTTTTGTTACGAGCTTTCAAACATGTTGCTTGGTTTAGTAATGGAAGCTCAGGCAGCCCAAAATTTTCACTCTCATGTTAGGTGTTTATCGATGGCTAATTGTCTACTGACCTTTGCTAGGACTCTCTCCAAAAAAAGCAGGGAGTGACACCAGGGGATAACAAATCAAATAAATTGAAAAGCAGGTGAGAAAATATAATTCTATGCAGTTACATTTAAATATTGAAGGCTGCTTTTTTGAATGAAAAAAGGTGAAAAACAAACAAAAAAATCCCTGCTCTGCCTATGGGTATTTTAAAATTTTAATGTACTCTGATATATATAAAAAAAGGTTTACTTTGTTCATCTTCTTCACTGTGATTTACTTGTCCGTGATTGATTTTTTTTTTTTTTAAACAGATGAGCCTTTCAGAGTCCTCAAAATGATTTAATTATTACAGCACACAGGGCCCCAAATCAGATTTAAGGTATTTTGATACAGTTTATGGAATAAACCGGTGAACAGATGCAGAGGATGGAAAGTTGCTGCTACTCAAATCTACTAGATGATTCTGCAGGCAGAAGATTCCCCATAGACCTTAACTGAAAGGTCAGGAGCTAACCTTAGTGTATGCCATTTAATATGATATCGTTGGGATAAATATATTGTAACTATATGTCTGTGTGTCTTAGTGTACCAGGAGCTAAAGAAATGGTAGACTCGCAATGTTCTGAATACATTACCAAATGAAGCTATGCAGCATTCAATACAGCAATTACATAAAAAGCATTACAGTCAACTTCAATTCCAATATTAGCAGTAATAATCAATCATTTCCAATCCAAGGGATGGTCTAATCGCTTTTTGTTGCTGCTTTGAAAGGTTACATTACTCAGTTATCTTGCAACTGAGCAACCTTTTCATGTTTCCTTCATGCAGGATTTTATAAATGTTCTGTCTTTTAATCTCAGTATTTTGGTATTGGCTGTTTTGTAAGAGTTTAAAAATTTCCCTAACCTTTTCTCATCCCAATATAACTTTTTACAGTTCTTAAATGTTTTTGGAGTAGAAGACCTAATTATCATGAGCAACAGATGATTTTTTTTAATCTGCTTATCTTCGTGAAATCTCCTTTTTGCTCCTTGTGCTGGTGTTGCTGCTTTTCTTTGTGGTGGAATAAGCATCCTGCATAAGTAATCTCATTCAGCTTCATCCAGTACATGTGCCTGTGCAGTTCAAGGACTTTTCTTCCTTTGGCACACTTCAGATCATGAAGTCTGACCTTCTCACAGAGTCTACTCTTCCGTTTAATCCTCTGTGACCGACAGGGGTTTCTCTCCTCTCTGCTCTCAGCTGCGTGGGCAGTGCACTGCGGGCTCTGGTATAGATCACTGCTGGTGGATATTAGTTGATACTAGCTAGGTAACCCTATTTAATTCCTTCCTTAATCAGGTAATTTGGGAAATGGTCGAGGACAATTGTATTATCCCCATTAGGACAGTACTAGTAAGTTGGTACTTCAACAAAATGATGCATGAGAAAATGGGAAAAAGATGATTTCCATCAAGTTTTCTTCCTGCTTCATCTCTCAAAGACAACAGGTATACTGAGTGGTTGACTGATAAAGTGACAAACTTGATTCATTTTTTTTCTAAAAGTTTAAGTTTTATAGAGCCTGATTTTTTTCTTTCCTTTCTAAGCCTAGATACTTTGTGAAAGATCCTTGTTTTCAGGTCTTCTGGAACCAGTTCTAGCCAATCATTTTTACTTGTTGACAGTGCCATTTAGACAATATTGATCACAATGCAAAATATTGACTTTTAAGCAAAAGGCTATCTCCTTTTCTTAGATATGAACCGGGCTAACAGTTAAATTACTGTATCCTGGATGGTGCCCATTGGCCCGTAAATTTGCTTCCTCCATTGACTAGTAAATTGAGCATATTTTGCATGAAAGAGAACTAAAAGGTCCATAGCATTTTAGTTTTCTTTCCAATGTAAATAGCAATTGAAGCAGCTGGGTCATTTTAGCTTAAGAATAAATTATCAGTAGTTTGTTTCTTCTTATGTCTCTGATGGTATTGGCAAAGCTGTCTGTTAATGTATTGTTCATGGATTTTTTTTTTTTTTTTTTAAATTGTAACAGTTTCTTCATGCCTGGTCTGAATATACATTTTAATGTCCTAGTATACATTTTAACTGTCCTGTTATCCTATGGACACATACACGTGTTCTGCTATGCTTGTTTTCAGGTAGCTATTAACACGTGGAAGATCCACACATCTGAATGAGTTTCTGTTGTGATGTTTTTTATTTTTCTCTTTATCAACATAAATCTATTCAATCTGACTTCTGTTGTCTTTATGTGCTGGCAGCTGCACGGAGGTGGCATAGGATGCTACACGAAGCTGCTGATTGTTAAAGTCATGCATTATTCTAGGCTTGCCTTTTTTTTTTTTAACTGGGTTGGTAAATGCCATATGTAAAATTTCATAACTTTCTCATAAATCCCTTTTAGTATCTCTCTGGAGACTCTATTGATAAACTTTCCCTTAAGCATACATACAAATTAAATGTGAGAACCTGCGGCTAAAAGAAATTGCTCCAAGGCAATGATTCACAAGGATGAAAAATCAATAAGATTTTCATTAAGGAAGGAAAGAAAGTTTAGACGGACTCTTTGCTTTGCTTTCCTATGGAAAGTAGAGGGAGAAACCATTGATCATTTTATTCAGCTTTATTCTTAGAAATAGGAGTGATAATGTTGATGTGGGTATTTTGAAGCATGAACGTGGCTGGGTGAAAGGATCTGGCGTCTGTGATCTCTTTGACTGCATCCCCAGTGTATTTTTCCAAATTCTCCTCCTTCGCCTCGTCCTTTTCATTTGTATGAGCAGCACCTGCTGTAAGTGGAATTATCCTCTGGAGAAGCAGCTTTGATTGGTAACTCAGAACTTGTTTAAATGGGTGTATTTATGCGTGGGTTTGGAGAACTGCTGCCAAAGGGAGCTGTGTCCTGCCCTGGGTAGAGGCTTCCACCCATAGCTCCGCTCCCCAGCGGGTCAGGTTGGGTGACCCTGCTGGATGAGTCAATTCGGATAGATGATGTGATGGAAACTCTTTTTTTTTTTGTTTTTTTTTAATCTATATATGTATTTTTAAGGGTTTTCTGTTGAATCAGCTGAGAAGTGCCAGCAGACGTGGCGAGGCTGAGCAGTGGGAGGGCAGGAGGATGCTGCGGGGTGGGCAGGGGCAGGGGGGTGAGCCCAGCCCACGGCTGGGAGCTGCGTGGGCAAGTGTGCACACAGAGCCTGACACGGGCGCCTGCTCAGGCTGTGCGTAGGAGCTCCTCTCTGCTGGGAAGATGGTGATTGTCAAAGCTGGACTTCTATAGCAACTGTATTTCCCTGTCATAACTCTTGGGTTTGGGGTTTTTTTGTTTTTGGTTTTTTTTTTTTTTAGTTTTGCTATTAAAGCTTGGTGATGACACATGTTAACAATCTTACAGTGACATTTGGCAGTTATACATCTGTTTGTTTTCATTAAATACTGTTTTTTTGAAAAGTTTCAGCCGCGATCAGATTAAAACGCACTTCGGATGGAAAACCTGGCAGAGGTTCTCTCAGCCAAGAGCAAATTTATTTCACCAAGCTTGTTTAAAAAACCAGGGATGCTGGCAGGGTTGAACAGTAAATATGAGCTGTACATCTTGTTCAGTGGGCTTTTTTTGGATGCCTTGCATGAACTGAACAAGTGAGTAAGTGAAACGCACGTGACTGAGGGCTCTGACAGAGTTGTGGTGATGGATTAAAATCAGATGAACGAAGCTGCTGCCACCCCTGACCATCTGCCCCGTGCTTTGTTGTGCATCCCAGAACAGCAATATTTGGTCTGTTCATGAATCAGCTTTTATAAAACAGTTTTTATTCTGGAATATTAAAGTAAGCTGTCCTGGGGCTGGTTTACTTTAATATGCTTCTACTAAATGGTTTTGGGGGAAAAGTCATTTAAGAGAAGCATGAATCTTTATGATTTTAATCACAGAATCCTAGAATGGTTTGGGTTGGAAGGGACCTTGAAGATCGTCGAGTTCCAACCCCCCTGCCCTGGGCAGGGACACCTCCCCCCAGCCCAGGTTGCTCAAAGCCCCATCCAGCCTGGCCTTGAACACCTCCAGGGATGGGGCAGCCACAGCTTCTCTGGGCAACCTGCGCCACTGCCTCACCACCCTCAGAATAAAGAATTTAGAGCTTTCGGGCTGCCCCAGCTGTCTAAAATAGCTTGCTAAAAATGAGATGTTACTTGTATCCCGGAGGCTGACTTGGGTAACGTACTCCTGTTGCTGCCTCGCTTGTGGCTCCTTGCGGCGCCGATATGTGGCTGCTCTCCTCTGGTGTTGGGGACAATGGCGTCTACAGCCCTGACTGTCCCTGTATCACGCTTCTCTGCGCAGTGTTGCCCGTCCTGAGAGTTTAGCACAAATGCTGCTCTCAGCCCAAGGTTTCTTCTCAGTGTAATTAAAATTGGTGTCCTGTTTACCACTCCAGTCCTTCAAAAGCACTGTTACGCATTTGTAAATATTTTCTCTTAAGGGTGAGTTACTATTTGTTAATTAGATATTTGTATGATAATGTATGCGGTGATTGCCGAACTTATGTCTTCATCTGCAGGGCATCCAAACTGTAATTTGGGGAAATCTTTTGCTTGGTTTTCGAGCAAAACTGGGTTAAAATTGATTAGCTGAAGCAAATGTGGTGTTGACAAAGCTAGGCTGAGTCCTGTTAAATGCAATAAGCAGTAATAAACAAGCGTTTGGGGCTGAAAGTCCCACGGCTCTGAGGGCCGTGGGCTGCCGGGTGACCTGCTCACCTTTCCCAGTTTTTGAACAGTGGCGAGTGAACAGATTGGATCAGATCTTGTTTCAGCATCATCTGTTTCCACAGCTGAAGCTCCCATATGATCAGATGGTATAAATTATTTAAGATGCAGAAGCTGTGTAACCGGAGTCTCTAGTAAAGGTTAAGGCTCCATCTGTTCTGCCAACCTGAAGGGTTGTGCATTTCACGGCATCGTCTGTGTTGCTGGATGACATCATAAGAGTCAGGAACACTCGAATGTGCCCCAGACTGTTACTTCACATTTGCTTCACAGGTGAAGACCTCACCACATTGGCACTGTACGCCTGGGATGCTCTTGGACCAGCTTCATTCCGTCACTTTGTGCTGCCAAGCGCACCTTTGGCACCAGGTTTAGCATCCTTTAACAAAGGCTGGACTGGACTGTATACAGTACTGAGAGAAAACATACAGGATCTGAGAGGTCCTTGTGCAATAGTAGGAGAGAACAAAAAAATAGGAAAAAAACCCAAATCCAGTCTTTTGTGTACCTGTTTTACATGCTCCGTCCTGTTTAAACCATGTTTTCAATTTAAAAACCTATGGCTAATCAGTATTTTAGTGATTCTATTCAGAAATGAGGGCAGTAGAATTTTTGGTATAACAAAACCAAATGGAGTTATTCCATGTGCAGGTCATGAAGAGAATAAGAATGGAGTTTTGGAAGTTGAAACTCCTTTTCCAAGTTTCCATGCTCCCAACCTCCTTCTCTTGAAGAGCAGGAGTCGAGTTTCTGAAAAGTTGTCTGAAAGAGAATTTTGCTTTGTGACGTTAAAATTAAATATTGACACTGTTTTTTTTTTGGTTTCTCCTCAAACCCACGTAAACCAGAAATTCTCTATGTACTATATTCCACGTATATAAAAGAAACAGAGAAAAGTATTTCTTAAAATTTGCGTGGCTTCAGGTGTAGGTTTAAGGAGTTGCTCCAAATATCGCAGCTGCTTACAATAAAATTGTGAGAGTAAGAAAGGATGAAGTTTGGTCCCATAGATGAAGATTACAGACTTCTAAAGCTTAATTTTCAGAGCTTCATTTTCTTCTATTCAGTTTATTGTAACCCATCTTGGAGTCTTTTTCTAAAGGCTTTCCCTTCAGTTAGGAAGCAGGCGGGATGATAGGTAAAATATCTTCTGTGAAACGCTCGTATGTATCATTTTTCTAAACATAATTATTATGTTCTAGCCTTGCATTCGTCTGATACAAAAACAAAAACCCAGGTACTGTGTTCCTGCTTTTTTCCAAGAACAATATATAAAGCCTGAATAGGCGCGGTGGTGACAGCTGGCTGGTACCGCCGGTGTTACAGGTTGTTAGAGATTGCGTTAATGGGCTCTGTTCTGGGGAGATTTATAGCTCACAGCTTTTGGAGAGAAAGGGAACAACTGAAGCTAAATAAAGTAGGTGGGTTTGGGGTTGTTTTTTTTTTTTTCCTGTAATTTGAGAAGATTTTTAGACAGATTTTGTTTGGCAGACCCGCCTGGCCTCATCAAAAACTTTTTTTTTGTGTATGCGTGCGGTAGCTCGGAAGTGAAATAATTTTGACCACTGTGCTGTGGTATATTAGGGCTCAGCGCTTGGCAGCTATCAAAGATGGATCGGGTGGAGCTGACGTGGTTTTGGTACCAAACTCGTGTGAGCGTTTATGGACAGCAGCAGCACAGGCAGTGTAGAGGCTCCGGAGAAACCCTATTTCTCTGTGGTCTGCAGAGTCACTGGTGGGGTGGGCAGGGAGTAGCCACCAACCCTGTCTCTGAGCCCTGGGCTTGGGATGAGTTTGGTTTGGGCTTTGGTCACAGCCCAGGAGCTGTGTGGCAGTTTTAGGAGGTGTGTATTTCCCTTGTCCCCCACCGAAGAGTTGCTGAGCCGTTCAGCCTGAAACAAAGATTCAGAAGACACAATCAAAGAGAGAAGAAAGAAATTAAGAGGAGACAGTTAAATCTCTTTTTATGCTCTTTGACTTTATGGGATTTTTTTCATTCTGTGCTGTGACTGTGGTTTTCTGAGCTGAAAGCTGAAAATATAACAGAACATAAAAGCTCATAAATTTAACATAAGGCAGAAAAGCCATAGAATGAATAAATACATTTACCTTTCAGGGAATATCTTTTGCCAGTAGACTTCTCTCTGTTCAGGTCGGACTCCACCGTCTCAAACATACAAACTCCTCTAAATCTTGTTTCTGGAAAGAAATCGCTCCCAAATGACTTAAGTAGCTCCTTCGAAGGGTACCGCTAACTAGTAAGAGCAGGTGGCTATCCTAATTTTTCCTAATTTAAATTAAACCACCTAGTTTTTTGGTACTTTTAAAGAAAGTAAAAGAGCAAGACTATCTGAGAGCTGCGATCTCTTTTCTCTCTGTTGCCCCTGCACTGCTAACCCAAGCCCCGTTTCCCACCTGCTCCTGCCTGGATCTCCCCCCGTCCCTGTGAAGCTTTGCATCAGTCGGGAAAAGAGGAAAAACTGCAAAATGAAGGTTACTGGGTATGTAGGACACACTGCGCCGAGGGCTGTGATAGTGTGAGAAGAAAGATGTTTGTCAGCACATTACCATGCTCAGAGTCATCAATAAAAAGAAATGTAATTGTCACTCTTCTTTTACAATACTTTCCTTAGATTGTTCCCTCCCCCATCCTTTCCCTTTCCCTAAATTCACAGCTTCGTCAACAAATGCTGTTTATGGGGAGCAGTCAGCAGAGAGTTAAACTCTGGTGCATGATATGTAGTTTACCTAAGCTTAGTGGAATTGCAGGAAAAAAAAAAAAAGAATTTGCAGCAGAAAAATGACAATAAAATCCAAGATAACGGATCGCGAGACGCTAACTGCTGCTGTTGTAGCAAGCGTTTTCTGTGCTGTTGTGAGTGCTTGTCTACTTTGGAGGAAAAATAGTTGAACGAACAGGCTGAGACGGTAGAGAATATCTGTGGTTGAATAGTTTTGTCAGGCCTCTGTTTATTCTAACATAAGTTTTTAGCTGAAGAAGAAATAAACTTTTTATTAAAACTCATTAGCTGCCCAAAACCATAGTTGCCTTTTATGCGTTTTTAGAGTGGTCAAGCTTGCTTAAAGTCGACGTGGCATTATTTTACTCAAGCAAAGGTGTTTTACTCCCTCTGAAATCATGGGATAGCCTTTTCTCCCTGGTCACTTCTTGAGCGCATCAGTAATTTCCTTCAAGTGGCTGAATTAGCAATAAAATATTTAGGAGTAAAATTTTGCGGAACATATTAAGTTCCTTAGTTTTTCAGAAGGGCAGGCAGGGAAAGCTATGACACCTGCTTGCTGCAGGGAGAAACTGCTCAAATAATCTAATTAAATCGATACAGGATCAAAGCGCTTCATTGATTTATTAATGGGGCATAATTAACCGGCAATCAGTGAACTGTACTTTCAAGACCAGTATCAGCAATGCACCAGATGAGCTACAGTACAAGTTGCTTAGTATGAAACCTCTCTGTAACGAATCTCAAAAAGTTTCTAATCATCCCCCACCACAAAAAAGCAACCCCGCCCCGGAGTTGTATCCCCCCATCCCCAGACGTGCAGGGTCCCCCCCTCTCACAGGAGACATGGGTGCTGTGCCTGCGTGCACCCATCTGCCCCGTGAGATCTGCCTCCCCGCGGCGAGACCCGCACTGCTGCTCTCTTCCCACTGCTCAATCCTCTCTGCTATAAGAAAAAAATAATCGTGCTTTTTATACTTTTCAAGCTGATTTCTTTGATTGTTTCAAAAGGCTCTATGTAGTTCCCTGGTCACTGTTAATCTGGCTGCTGGCTCATGGTCATCCTCTTTAGCATGGACCAGTTTGGGGCGGGCACTATCTGGGGCAGGTTTGGGTGCCCCCACTGCCGTACAGAACTCTGACCAACTGCATCGAGGAGTGGTTCTTGGAAGTGCTTTTTCTGGAGGTGGTATTTAAATCCCAGAGGTGGGATTAACTTGGGGTAACAGACTTAGTCTTAGGCATAGCTTAATGTACCGAGCAGCGTGCTTCTTATACCTTGCCTTAAGAGGAAATACCATTTTCATGTTAACAAAGAAGAGGTATTAATTCATGTCCATAGCTGGTTTCCTCTGGGTAAACAGGCAATTTGTCTGCAGTAATTTCACAGTGATAGATCACACAGATAAATTTTTGGTATTTTGTTCGGTTCAGTTGGCATAATCTGACAGGCTGCATCTCCGGTCTTTCATTCAGTTTCAAGCCAAAATATTATTCTGGATATCAGTTTATATTTCTAGCATATTAAAGAAACAGATCTTTTCTTTGCAGGTTATGGACCTGTTGCCAGTTTACCATTTTTTTTCCTTTTATCCTCCATGTTCAAGATGCAGCACGCTTCTGTGTTTGGAGTCGTTGCTGATGGGAAGCACAGGACCTGAATTCTCAGAATACGTTGCTAATGCTGCACATTGCGCGTGAACAAGACTGTATGTAAAGTGAGCCCATCAGAAATGGGGGTAGAGAAAAATATATTAAAAACGCATTCGGTGCAGGGCTGTCTGGGGTTTCCCAGTGAGAAACGCGTGTGTGTGCCTTGTCTGGAGCACGGGCAGCAAACCAGGTTCTTGTGAGAAGTGCTTTATTTCTGTGTGTGTACTGGCTGCACGGGTGTCCTTCAGGTGCACAGTAAAACTAAAGCATTCAACTCAGGAACGTAAAGGAACGGATCACTCGATGTGTGAGAGCGATGGGATGAGGTCAGCTAATGAAGACTTCAGTAGGACCCATGTGGCAGTTAAGGCATCATGCCAACAACACGATTTAGCTCCTAATATTCTTGAAACCTCATATCATTTTTAGCATTCATGCTAACCATCTTTCATATCTTTTTCTTTACATTTTGTAATAAATTCCAGCGGCTAATCTGTATTCTTTTTTTTTTTTTTTAGCATTTTACATTTTGCTTTTTTGGATTTCTGTGATCTTTTGTAACAAGCTTGTGCTTGTTTCTAGCATTTTCCATAACTACCTTGCAGCAATCATTTACATCTCTTGTAAAAATTTTCTCCTATTTGATTTGGTCTGAAAACTGTTTCAAGAGTATAGACATCACCATTTTAATAACAGAGTAAATATATTTTGAATTAGTAGAAAATTTAGTCCTTTTAATTAAAATTGTGCAATTAAGTCAGGGCTACTCGTAAAGCATAGGCAACTACTGCGTTGTAGTTTCCTTTTATTCTTTTTGATGCAAATAGTGGTAGCCAACGCCTTCCCGGTAAATACTCAACCTCAAAATACATGGAAGAGATATCTGAATTATTAACTCCAGTTATCGAGTTTTTAAAGAAGTATTTTACAGACAATTAACTATGACTACCAGTAATTTTTTGAAGTGTTATGTTGTTTTGACTGCATACCTAACGATGTTTTAAAAGATGTCAGCTCTTATGGAAATATAAGAATTAGAGACGCGGGTGGATTTTTCAACAGCACAAAGGATAATTGGGTGTCTGACTCATATCAAAAGTTAATGCAAGTTGAGTGCCAAGCCCTTTTCGTGCCTTCACCTATCTCCCTTCAGAAAGCTCACTAGGTAGTGCTCCCACTACAAGACCCAGTTGCAGCTCTGTGTACATTTAATATTAATTTGTTTTGTTTTTTTAGCATTTTTTCAAGGTTAAATGTATGTGAGTTGGCTGAAGTGAGTGACACTTCTGTGCATGCGGAGTAAGACGTGTCTCTCGGGGGCGTTGGCTGGGGGTGATGGGTACAATAAGTGCTGCCTAAGTGCTTTTGAAATCATTATTGGGGATGTCAACTTGAAGAGATACTGCTGGTAGGCTCCCCTCAGCTAACTACAGTCTTTTCAGAGAAGGCTTAACGTTTTGATAGCCAGGTGTGTCAAAACTGAGCAGCTGCAAAATTAGTATTTGCATGTGGTTTTTTGAAGAGTGTTACCTAAACTTTTTTTTTTTTAAAAAAATAGCATTGTTATAATTATTTAGCCAAAGGAACCCTCTGCTGACAGTAAAAGGAAAAGCCAGACATCAGGCCTTAGACATAAAGTGAATAGAGATGACATTGCTTGTTATGATACCGACTATATTTTGGACTTCACGATCTTTTTTCCCGATGCCTATCAGTGTGTACTGTGTTGTTCTTTGTTCTCCTTCAGTAATCAAGATCAGCACCCAAGCTGCAATCTCATTTGAACAAGTTCCTCTCTTAAGCTGTATAACCACTTCTTTTTGTGGAAACGCTGGCCCTGATCCAACGTTTGAGTCAGCAGGAATTTCCCCTGACTTTGTGTGAGGTCTGCGGAAAAAAAATGATGAACACCACAAATCCAGACACAACTTCTGACGAATGATGTCCCAGTGGACAGGTTGATTGCTGGAAAACATTAATCAGATAAATGCTTCTTAGTAGTTTCTTCTTTGATGTAAGGCCAGAAGATGAGGTGTGTGAGAATAAATGTGTGTTTCTTACTGACCTTCTGCAAACCTTGATTTCCCATTTCTTGAAATAAGCCCATGAGAGCAGCTGCAGTGAGCAGCCCCACGGTGCCACTGAGGCTGTCCTCATCCCCAACACTGCCCATGCTGGCTGCCTGGGGAAGTTGTGTAAGAAAAGGGCAAAATATAGGAACTTTCTTGCATCCCCTTCCACTTCTGACATCCTGACCTTTAGGAAGTCCTGAGCTGGACATGATGCCTGCACCTTAGGGGTAATATCCTTAATAGCCCTGACGGACGTTTCTCCGAGCATCTGTCTAAATTACTTTTTGAAACAATTTATAGTTCTGGCATCCAAGCATCCTAGAGCAACAAGGCCCCAAAATTTAATTCTTCATAAACCTGCTATGGTGTGTGCTGAAAGCCTGTTTGTTTTTGCTAACTGTATCCTTTGGTCTGATAAATTATATTAATTTTCCTTATGGTTCTTGCTTTGTAATAGAATTATGCCATATATTTTTGTAAGGTTTTAAGATTACTGCCTATCAGCTAATGGTACAAGGAGCGGTGAATATTCTTTTCCTTTTTTCCTTTCCTCTTCCTGATTTTCATATTGCATACATTTCGCATATGCACGTCAACTGTGTTTTATATTTTTTCCAGTTGTTGAGTCAGTCTGTGTAATCTCCCTTTTGAAAGAAAGCCTTCATAATCCTTATTACCCTTCTTTGGACTTTCCCTAATTTTACTATCCGTTCCTGAAATGGGGACTAGGACTATGTGCAGCCTTCCAAATGGGAGTGCGCTATCCTACGTACCATACCCTGCCCAGGGATGCTTTGGGCTCCGGTATTTCCTGACGTTCTGGTGTCTCTTTCATTGGAACTGAATGTTCTGTGTTTTCACACCACTCTTCAAATGACTCCAAGATCTTTTTCTGAAATGTTACTAGTTATGGAGCACATAACTAGTTATGTATAGTTCAGGTTGTGTCTTCTCTGGTTAAAGGAATTAGACTGCTGCTGGCTGCAAACTTGAGCCAGGGAATTTGGCAGTGTCCTGCTTCACGTAGCCAATAGCTACGTTTTTTATCTATGGACTTTCTGACTCCCCCAAAGACTCTATTTTTGAAGTATGGCTTTTTTTTATAAAACCTGTGTTGACTCTTCCCCATTACAGTTATGTGTATCTATTTATTCCATTGATTTTCGTAGCTTCTACCGGTTCAAATATTTGATTAAGCTATGGTTCTTCTGGCTTTGCAATGAACGGAAGAAGAAAGTGGAAGGGTGTACATCAGTTAGGTAATGGATTTCCTCAAACCTTATCTCCTCAGAACCAGAGACAAGGAGAGAGGAAGAGAAGGGAGAGGAGCAGGTAGGCAAGTGTGTGTCTGCTTTTGGGTGGCACAAGTCTGTAACACTCTTTATTCCCATAGGTGCAGCCTAACAAAGCTTCTACAGAGAGCTGGCATTGCATGGCCCCTCACTTCTGCTGTGCCCACTGCTATTAAATACCTGTTTTTCTGTTTTTGACAGAAAATAACATTGTTTGCGAACAGTTCTGCTTACCGTTGAAAAAAAATAACTGAGGTTTTTCATGTACTTTTGTTACTATCTGCTGGAGTTAACCTTGTTTTGCTATTTCTATAGCCAGTATATGTTTCTTCCTGAAAACCTGAATCATTCAGTGGCACTGAATGTGTGACCCAGAGAGGTTTTGGGTCTGTGTGTCCCCCCCTCCCATCTTTCATGTCTCCCACACTGGAGACATTCAAAACCTGCCTGGATGCCGTCCTGTGCAACCTGCTATAGGTGACCCTGCTCCGGCAGGGGGGTTGGACTGGATGATCTCCGGAGGTCCTGTCCAACCCTGACCATTCTGGGATTCCATGATTTATGGGGGTTGCAATCAAAAGCAGCAAAGCCAGCTCTAAAACTTGGTTTAAAGAGTCTTTAAGGGTGTTGCTCCCAATGCTCTGCCATTTTCAGAGCCAGGCAATCGGCTCTGGTGGGGTAGAAGCTCTGCTGCAGGACTTGGAGCTGGGAAATGAGAAGGGGAATTGTCTCCCCGGGGACATGGAGGGTGCACTGGGAGTTCTGCACACAGCGCAGGGAAAGGCGATGATAAATAGATTCCTTAATGTCTTGGTCACAGGCCAGGGGACCTGATGTGTCTCTTTGGTTTCTGACATCTACACGGGTGTCTGTAATTAGAATTTTAGGGAGTTTACTGCTATAAAATGAGGAAGGAAGAAACTGCTAGAAAAACAGACAGCACCAATGTCAAACTGGCTTTTGTGTTTCCTGAAGTGCTGTAAGATGGGCAAAGCTTTGGAGACCGTGATAGCAGCGTAGATGGGCAGCAGTGTAGTCCAGGGCAGTTATACCTGTCTCTGTTTCTGTAGCAGTGGTAAGGAGAGTTGAAGAGTAGCTGAGGCTCTTGTTTCTGCTTTTCCAGGAAGTTTACTTGAGGGCTATTGGAATTTCCTCCCCCCCACCCCCCTTCCTTTTGACCATATGAAGCTTGCTGTAATTAACTTTCTAACTGTAAGCAAATTGAGTATGCACTATTTTTGTTGTTCTGTGCCACTGAAATTAATTAAATAAATAAATATCTCTGAAATAGTCTCCATTAGTAAAAACCTAAGCCAAAATGGTGACCTGAAATTTAAGCCTTGTTTGGATGCTGCAGCCTAAAGCGAGAGTCCTCCAGGGTTGTTCAGGTTGTTTGAAGGCACAGCTGTGCTCTTCCCTAATATTAATTGAAACTACTTGTAACTTGCAACATTGCAATTTTCATTTCACCATTCTCTTTTCTGTTATTTTTTTCCTACATCTCGCGCTGGTTCTGTCTCTTAGATATGTACTTGGCTACTTACTGCCAAATTACATGTTTAAGAGGTGAAAAGAAAACTCTTAATATCAACTTCGTCACGGACCTTCTCCAAGCCTTGGTCTGTAATGCCCATCTGTTGACCAGACCGATGGAATGAATGATGAGGGAGACCCTGTGAGATGTGTAAAGCTACTGAAAAATATTTTTTTTCTGTTTTCCTTTATTGTGATCATAAAAAAGTAGATCATTAAAACTGTTTCATAAACGTGAATGAGCTAGAAAATATTATGACAATGAAAGTTACTGAAGATACAGAAATGAAATTTTTAGATGAGATTTATCTTCTTACTTTAATTTGTACTCCTGCTGTACTGTAAATGTAATAACCATCAAAATGAAAAATGCAACAGATTGATAATACCATTGAGTTTTAATTAAACCACTGAATTGAAAAGGGCCCAGATGGATAACTGGAAAATGTAGTTATAAGCCTGGTATGAAAAATGCTGGATTGCTAGTGATATGTCTGATAAATAAATGCTATGCCAAAAATAACCTCATTTTTAGAACATCTTCCTAAAATTAATCATTTAAGTTTCCAAAACAGATGGTTTCTAGATTTTATTTAATTTGGCTGCGAAACACTTATTACCCTAGATCAGGAGTTGTGCTTTTAACAAATCCCTGTCCGATAGTCTCGTCCAGTACTGCGGTGTCCTGGGAAACGGAGAGGGAGTGCCAAGGCATGTGAAAGCTCAAATGTGTAAAATCGCCGCTCAGCCTGTTTAATGTGGGAATTGCATTGATTTGGCACAAAATGCATTATACACAACATGAAATAATGTTAAACACTACCAAAGTAAAGTTGCATCTTTTACCGTTTGTTTTTTTTTTTCCCAAATTGAACTTTAAGTGGAGACTCTTAATCAAAAGGTAGCTACACACTGAGACCTTTGTTGTGTCATTTCTTGTCAGATAATTCCAGGCAATATTTGTGTCACTAGGCAAGCTGGTGTGCGTGTATTCATGCATAAGTGTGTGTTTGTGCGCAACTGAGTACAAAAACCCCAAAGTTTTCCCAATTTTATTTTCTGATGAAGTCTCCTGAAGTTATTGTCAAAGGGAATCTTCATCTTCAAGTTATTTTGTTGGTATCTAAAAGTAAAAAAACAATAGTCAAATTAAATTAGCTGTGATCAAATCCTAAAATTAGCATAGAAGGTTGCACAAATCAATATCTTGTTACCTTCAAAGCTTGTTATGTGTACCTTCTCATGAATTAATTCTAGAAACTTTATGCTAAATGATGTAAAAATTGATCTAAAGCTTGAAAAAATTGGTGATCAATAATTTTCTTCTAGTCGGAGAGAAATTCATTAAATTCTATAGGTATTACATTGCCAGATATTCTTACTGAGCTCTGTTCTAATTACTACATTGTTCTTGACTGAGAACACATTAGCTGTAAAAATTCATGAAATGAGAAACAGAACATTATAAAGATTTTCTCTGGGTATTGTCAGTAATGAGTTGTGCAGAAAAGTGGAACACACTCTCATTGCCGGTGAATATGTGTTTATGTCTGGTGTTGTTTTAGACTTAAGCATGGATAACTGCTTTTTTTTGTCATTGCATAAAGAAATTATTTCCTGGTAAATTAGGAGAAACATAAAATATTTTGGTTTTTTTTTTCTCCCAGAAAGATCTAACTTGCCTTTTCTGTGCCCAAATATATTTCTTATAACCAAAATTTTGAGCGAGAATGATGAGGTTCAGTATATCATTCAGAGAAGAGGTTGAAAACGTCACTCTTACTTCCTTGGCTTTTATTATGGTTATCACCAGCGTAATTTTAGCAGGGTGTTAGTGCTGATTGAAAGGCCTTCTTCTGGGCCGAGTCATCTGTTTCAGCTACTGCACACCCAATGCTTTGGCATGCTGCTTTTTAAACTATTTAGTTTTATTTTCTGGCACCGTGGCTGCAGCCGTCTGTTTGCCTGTAGAGCTGTTTAGACCTGGGATATCGTTCCTTTGCTGATCAGCAGAGGTGCGCTGTGGTCTGAATTGTCTTTAGGAAACCCTCTGGCTGGATACAGTACCGGTGAGCGCATACACGCGTGTGTGCTCCGGGGAAAATTTCCCCCCTTGTATTAGTTACCGTTGTCTTGCCCTGTTTTGCTGGCTGCCAGGTGTTTCTCCTGTCACACTGACTGCCCTCCCTGCCTTTCCTCCCCTGTCCTTTTTGGTATTATTTTTCAACTCTTTGGGCATACCTTGGCTTCTCTATGGATGTCACCCAGAGTGAAAAATAGGAGTCGTTGATATTCATGTAAGTCACTTCCCTACTACTTCAGCTTATTTTGATGACTCAGGAGAGCCTACACATTATGTAAATTGAATAGCAAATATGACTTCCTATTGACAAGGCAGGAAAAATACGATGTCAGAAAAAAGTGAAAAGCATCTGTTTTACGCTGAATAATAAATAATTGAAACTGACTGACTGAATTGTCAGAAAATACTAGTTAATAAATTTTGACTGATGTGTAGCACTATTGTAATAAAGAAAATTTCTTTTCTGTGTACCGTATGTCATAGAATACACACATAAATGTAAAATTACCATTTAAAGCACATATATTAAAAAAAAAATACAATGCTTGCACGTGTGTGCTGGTTAACTATACATGTTATACCCTTAGAGCAGTTCATATAGTCTTCCTTGAGAAGTCTTCTTTTCCTGAATCTCGTATGTTTTTATTTAAAGGAGAGTAGCAATGTGAGTTGAAGTATTGCTAATGCTTTGAGCAAATCTGATTGAGGTTAGATGAGGTTGAGATAACACTTGTTATCTCTGTGTTGAATTTTCAGCAGTCACACCTAAATCGTTACAAGAAGTGTGCTTTTTTTTTTTTATATCAGAGTTTCTAACGGATTTGCATCAGCAGAAATGAAGAGGCAAAATTTACATTCTTTATTACTGAATCAGTCTTATAAAGTAAAACATTGCCATCTGTTAGCAGTTTTATACTCAAAGCTTCCCTGGTCAGGCAGAGCGAGATGCTCAGTGTGTGCTAAAACTGTTGTCTTGGGGAAGCCCTCACTAGCGTTTTCCAAAAATGCCTTTTATGACCGAAAGCATTTTCACTGCTTATGAACTGAAAGCTGTGCGGTTGTGTATTTCAGAATATTCGTGCTACTTGTATTCCGTAAAACAAACAAAATCTCTGCTTAACGCGCAGTGACTTTAAGAATCTTTTATTAAAACCCTAGTTTCGTAACAGCCCAGTCTCACAACTGTATTTTTACAAGAGGCTCACCAGTTGTTTCGTGCAGCTACATAAGTAGAAGCCAGGCTGCAAAATCCAGTCTATAAGCATCTCACTCCAACAGATCTTGATAGCCCAATCTGCAAATGAAATGGTTTCTGAGGGTTGATCTGAGGTGCCAGGCATAGTCTGCCTCGTATCCTTCCTTTTCAAACTTCAAATTAATTGTGTTTTCAGTTTCCTAATGGTTGAAGTGCTAAAATATTTACATATATATATATATGCTCAGTATACAAAAACTGCAAATCGATTATTAGGCTGAAATTTTACAGACTTCTTATTGAAAACTAAACTCTGTGGTGAATGTGTTAGTTTACCAAGGCCACAGCTATATGTTAACCTGAGCCAAAAGTTTGACAAGATGTATTAAAAACCACCTGCAATCTTAATTACCCTGTAATTCATACAGTATTATGGAAAATGTTTCAAATTTAGGCTCTCTTACCATGTTTACTCATCCCAGTGCAGGTTCACCGATGCATTGTCATACCCTTGCCCTTGTTAATTTGTGCAACCATGGCTTTGAAGTACATTTTTAGGGAATGGATGTTGTTAGAGCTTGGCAAGCTAAATAATGTTTACTGATTTACTGCCGTTAGTGTCATACATTCCTATATTACACTGGAAAAAATAGTAATTTTCTCAGGCATGTTGTGTGGGCCTTTCTTCTTCGTGTGAGAGCACATCACCCCTCATGCCTTGTGGGGGCGGGTGCCAGGGTGTTTGGGGGTCTGCTTGTCCTGGCTGTGGTGCTGCCTGCTTCAGGAGGTTGATGTTATCCCCAACCTCTGGCAGTTGTTTTTTTTCAGTTGGGAGGAATGAGGGAGAGAGGACCTTTGTGTATCTACTCACCTCTGACGCCATCACACCTCTCACTTCTCAGGGTCTTGTGGTAGAGCGGTTGGGTGGAGGAGATGTCCATCTCTGACCTGCCTTTACACGTGCTGTCGGAGAGGAGCCTCTGTTCCTGGAGGAACTCAATAAAATCTCCCCATCCCACTGTATTGTCATACCAGCCCCGTAAAGCAGTCTCTGCAACTTGGCTGATACCTCCCGAGTGATACTGATCTGGGAATATTACTCACTTTTTTCACATGTTTAAAACTTCTCCTGAATCCCTCGGTAAATCTGAATCTCCTCACGCTACACTTTTTCAGCTGGTGGAATAATTTGGAGTTAATGATTAGTAAAATGTGGCCTTGAGTTTTTTGACTTTGAGGAGAGTAGTTTGTGCTTCTGTGTAGTAGTGAGGTGTTTTAATACAAACATTATTATTGTGTTACAAGCTCTTGGAAAATTGTTTTATCGTGAGTGTGTGTAAGTGGTGGAAATGGCTACAGCAAGACGCTGCCCGCTGGGGTGCAGTTGCTTTTGATATAACCTGCGGTTCAGAAATTTTGCAAGAATTTTGTAATGAAAGCACACACTATCATTTCTGTCTCTGTTCCCATGACGTTTAAACTCAGGAAATAAAGGGAGGCATTTAGTCCTCCATACTTCAGAGGCGTATGAACAGTCTGTTGAACCACTCACTGCCTGAAGAGTGCGAGCTCCATTTAGGAGAAGTAAAGTAACTGTGTACCTCTGAGTCTCGTATTTTACTGCTTTACCTGTGATCTTCCAAAACTATTGCTATTTGTTAATTCGTTTATAAAGCAGGTGGCCTATCTGAAATTTTCTTGACAACCTATCTAGTCAAAGATAAAATCGAATACAAAATAACTGTACGGTGAAGTATAGGAAACTCATATATGCAGTAAAATTTACTGGTAAAAGAGGTGGTAGGCTTAATGACAAGCACTTGATGAAAAGTAACGTGTAGTCTGTGATATACATGAGGGAAACTGATAAAAAAAATAATAGCTTACAAAATAGTCTAAAGAGGGCTTTTTCTGTGTTCTGAGGAACACCTGGGCTTTGCACACTTCAGCGCTCCTGATTACCTTACTCGGGGCTTTAGATCAAGGCAATAAGTTTTGGAGAGATCCAGCTCCATAACACAGATGGCCTGAGGCCAGTCCCCCATTCTGGGATACCCTTACGTCAAAATAAAGACCTTGTTCCAGCCATGGGACTGATGGTGCGCCCTTCGCGGACGTCACCAGGTCTCCATGCCGCTGCCATGGAGTGAGTAGCTGCCTGGGCAATACTGGTTGTAGGACTGGGGCACTCCCGCAACAGCAGGAGATTAGTATTATTTGCAGCTGGTTTAAGCTACCGCAAAATCTTGCTTTGTGGGAGAGCTTGTGCTCATACAGGTGTGGTGGCAGGTATGTGATCTTACGTGTCTGGACACAATGGGCAGAGTAAGGAAAGATCCTGGAGGTTCTTCCCTTCATGGAAAGGGAAGCTTATAGCAGAGGTGTGCCTTTTTAGTATATGCCAGGCATTTCTTTAGAGAATTAAAGTTCTCTGACATTGCAAAAGAATTGCAAAAAATATATTTTTTAAGAACGGAGCAATACACAGAGAGAAAATTATTTTTATTTTATGCAAAGTTTTGATCCAAGTGTGATGTGGCAAAGCATTTGTACTAATTTTCCATCTGTAGCAAACTTTTATAAACAGTGACCCATCTGTTTCAAATTGCTGCTTTGCTTGCGCATTTATAAATTCAGTGCTTTGCATAATGCAGTTTGTTAAAGAAATGCACCTGACGCTTTCTTTTTTTTTTTTTTTCTCTGCGCTGTAACATTTCATGGAGTGTGTTAATAAATGGCGTTTGGTTACTTTTTGCTGAACATTCAGTTTTTGGGGAAGAAAGCAACCATGTCTAATAAAAGAAACTGATTGTGCTTCAACTTTAAGTCAATGACAGAAGTGCCTATCTGCTTAAAGGGAAGCAACATCGGGCCATGGTGTTAGCGTGAAAAAGTCATCATTATGTTTGTTGAATTTGAAGCCTGAAGTCGTTAACTGAAAATCCATTTTTTTTTACCTAATTTACTGAAACCATATGGAGAATTCTCCGTCCATCTTCTTTTTGGTTCCCTCCCATCAGTGTCATCACAGTTTCGCTCCATTAATCCCTAAGTTATTCTGGTCTCTTTCTCTTCCCCATATCTACAGTTGAAACATACAAAAGTTCTTTAGTACTGTTTTTATGGGCCCTATTTTTGCACTGTAGCAGTTTGGTTTTCAAAATATCCAAGGAGTCGTATGCACAACGGACAATCTCTTACTCATTTTCATTTTGTCTTCCAGTCACTACAATAACGAGAGCTTTAGAAAATGCCTCACCAGCAAGATAAGCCATCAACTCCAAAGATGTAAACAGATTACAGTTTTACCCACTGTCAGCTTTGCCCACTCTACCAACATGCTATTTTACACCCGACTTTGGAAATCATTAAGTTGATTGATACAGCAATAAAAGGACATTTAATAGCAACCAAGATAAAAAGCTTTGCCTAACACTCTTTGTCGTGTAATAATGATCCTCACAACATTCGAGACCTTCTTAAATGATGAAAGTATAATACATAAAAATGCTGTCTGACAAAAGTCTCTGCACTTTGAAAATTGCTCCTAGGATGAGAGGATCAATTAAAAAAAGAAAAGTTCCTATTTCCTGTTGTGGCACCTGTCATTGCAAGAGAATTTGGAATCAAGTGACATCGGAGGAAAACAAACTTAAAAAAGGATGGAGCTTTGGGGATGGAGCTATTTCCTGCTGCGTACTGTTAGTTTTATTACTTTTTTGGTTAAAAGGGGCTTTGGTCATTATCTCTTGCATTCAGAAAAGGCTGAGTAACAATCAAAATAAGGTAGTCACTAAATATTGTCTGATCTCTTGATTTATTATAACTATAAATTTGGTTGAGCAACACAACTATTACTTTGCCATAAATATTTTCAAGGAATTTTTGTCTCGGGTTAGATGACTGATGTACGTCACAAATTCAGTCTGAGTTTATTCTTTTAGGAAAAGCATTCCCGTAGCCAAGAGCAAATTTTTGTCCCTTAGGAATTTGTTCCCTTGGTAGGGAAAAGAGAGCCCCTCATACCTCTCTTCTTCACTGGAGTGGGAGAGAGGACCTTGGCTCATGCTACCTTCCCCAAAGCCAGTGAGAAACTTGACATGGTGTTATTGAGTTTATAGCAATCACTTACTTGGAGGAAACCAGGAGTATGCACAGTGTTGGTAGTGGGCAAGGGGAAACATATTCAGGCTGGAAAGCATGTTATGTACTTTTTTAAGGGAAGTGGGTATAGGAAAATGAACGATGTGGATGGCTGAGGTTTAGGTAGAGGCAGGCAGGGGTAGAGCTTTGGTTTCAGGCAGGCAGCTGCAGCCGTGGCCAAGCAGGACACTTTTCCCTGGGTCTTCGGTTAAAATGAGGTATTTGTTACACTGTACTGAAGCGTACTTCATGGCGAAGAGTGAGGAATGAGGAGCTGCTTTGTATGTCTTATGAACACATTATAGGGTGTGCAATTGAGTGTGGGGTTTAAGAGATTATACGTATGAAGGAGAAAAGAATCAATTTAAACTGGCAAGTCAAGGATTTTGCTCTTCTGGTGCACCCAGTTGATTTCTCATGGTATAATATTTCTTACAAGATTGGGACAGTAGTATTTAGAAACACTTGAAATTTAGCGTACTTTTTTTGAGTCGCAAAGAGAGACAGAATAGCACTGCTAGGGCAGGATACTGAGTGAAACCTGTGCTGTATGAGGAGCTTAATATTTGGTGTGGATGGATAGTGGAGAGATCGCAGAGGTGAAAATCGCATTGGAAACCTGGATTCAAGGTGATCTGATAGTTGGGTTTCTGCTGAGAAAATATTCACAGTAGAAGGCAAGTGCATGCTTTGCCTTTTCCTTTTTAACCTGTTTTACCATCTTGTACTGAATTAAGTCTTTTCCCATCTATCCCCACGAACCTTCCCAGTTTTCAGCATTTTGTAGCTCAATAGACCATTTCAGCATCTACTTCTCGGGCATAGCTAGAGGCTCAAAAACATTTAAGGTTATTAATGGGATATGCCTCCTTAAAAGCAAGAATTTATATGCTTAATGCCTAGAAAATATTTTTTTCAAATTTTGTCCTAAATTAGGAGTGATTTAAAGGTGCAGATTCCTACTGAAACAGCTGGAAAATTCAGCAGTATTCAGAAGGATTAGCTTTAACCTCACCTCTGTCTGTATTGGTGAAGGAGGAGCTTCTCTGGGGAGACGGTCCACATGTGGGCATGACCTGGGTGCTCCCAGTTTGCTGCCAGAGAAACCTACTGCTCTTTGTTAATGGGAAAGGGCTCTTCCCTTTAGGGCTCTTCATGGCCAGTCAGTGCGTGTGAGTACCCACCCCATCCTCTTAGCAGCAGTGTTTTGCTCTTACGGAAATATCACAGGTATTTATTACAGACTTGTCTTTAGGTCCTGATACCTAGGCAATAAAAATCAGTTACGTACGATTTCTCCTCGTTATGTATCTGCACTCTCACATAAGCCAGTTCACAGAAAATATGTAAAATAAGTACTGTGAAATGGCAGGGTAGTAGTAGGATGCAAATTCCTGAATATCTGTGTAGGACATTTAAACGTAATATTTTGCCTTTTGAAAACACCGGTTCGTTTTGGCTTCTACCTAGCTACTAATACAAGGTGATCAAGTGATTTCCATTTCATAGGGAACATGTTGTACGCCCAAATGTGGGCTTGAAAAAACCTCTTCCCTTTGAACGTTTGTGGAATTGAGTATCAAACCAGAAGGAAAGTGCCTGAGGTGTTAATGTTTAATTGGCAGAATCATACTGCTGGCAATATCTAAGCATTCCAGTGACTTTCACAGACATTGACTCAGGCTGTATAGTATTCCATTTTGGGATGAAATAGTATACTGGTTTGGAACTGGCACCAGTCATTTAAATAAATAATAATAAAAAAAAGGGGTGTGTGTGGGGAAGTAAAAGTACCTTACCTGCCATTAAAATGTCTGCCATATAGAATTATGTGATGCATGAAGTCCGAAGTGTGTATCCTGATCCTAGATCTCTTCATATATATATGTGTCACTGCTGAAATATTTTAATCATTAAATAGCAATATGCTTTGTTGCAGTTCATAATTGGCAAGTGTTGTAATCAACAACACAACAGTGGTTGTTCCAGATGCCATTGCGAAGGCACGGGCTTGTTGGGCTTAGTAGCTGTTGCAAATAAATTGATAGGCAATGCTGATTTATTAGTGGAAGTCTTTGCTTAGTGTTTTTTTTTGTGTTTTTTTTTTTTTTTTCCCCAGCCAAGCAGAAGCATTTGAAATTAATAGCTATTCTTTATATTGCAAACTACAGTAAACAGCTATTTTGTAAAACTAAGATGCCCAGTCTTGGGTGTCCAGCAGGGCTGGAGAGGTTAATCTGACTACCTTGAGCTAAGCAGCCTTGATCTAAGATAACTCTAATATTCTTTTCAAAGAAAAGAAATAAAAATCAGCAAACATATGGTTTAAAAATAAGTGGTTTCCCACTCCCTTGAGGAGCCGTGGGGCTGAACAGTTCAAACCCGTGCTCCGGGAGGGTACTGAGTGCGGCTGAACGGGTAGAACAGTAGGGAAAAAAATCTCGGCAATTTGTGAATTAGCACTGGAAATGGGAAATTGTTGCCATTTCAGTTCTTAAGTTGTCACTGGAAAACAGGATTAGAGGAGGAAGGATTTCTCTAAGCCCTGGGAGAAAAGCTATCGCAGTGGAATATTGACACAAGAAGTAATGCGTATATTCTGTGCTATTAAGCATACTTAGGAAAATAGTTCACTGCCGGTCACGGTTTACTGTTATGATATTTCTCTTATGCAATTCATAGGAACAATCAGAAGAAGGCGACTTTATATTGAAGCCAAGCTTTTTCCACTCTGCCTCTCTGGTGATTCTCCTCCTGCTGACGGCAGGGAAACTGTCCTGGCTCCCAGCGCCCACCGCCCCTACCCGCTGGTGTAAAGTCTTCTTTGGTGTAAATATCCCAGCAGAAGCATGGTGCTTTCTAGGCTGGTGTAGAAGTCTGGAGAAAGAAGCTACTCGTTTCAGATAATGCCGGCCGGTGTTTTCCTGATCTGCCT
The DNA here is from genome assembly GCA_013398815.1 of Ibidorhyncha struthersii. NCBI lineage: Eukaryota > Metazoa > Chordata > Aves > Charadriiformes > Charadriidae > Ibidorhyncha > Ibidorhyncha struthersii. The sequence goes on along the minus strand of VZSZ01010950.1, from coordinate 121,735 downwards.
TTTCTCCCTCTACAGATGATTTTCTTAGGTCTGCGTATGTTAAGGAAATGTAAGATATTTTCTTCAGAACTGTTTATTTTTTTGAAGTTAGTTTCTCTCCTGGTTTTGTCTTGCATATCAGATACTGGGTCTTATTCAATGGAACTACAAAATGCTTAAATTGATGACAAAACGGTGTAAGCAATAGTGGAACTTTGTCTATATTGTTTGGAAACAGCTGTGTAAACAGCCATCCAATGGAGATTGACTTGCTAAAGATTTATTTCTCAAAATTCAACATTTTCGGAACACTATAATATTATCTTGTTTTAAAACAAGATGTTAAATCAAAAGGCACTCCTATGAGGGAGCAAATGGGACTAAACAGTGGCAGTGATGAGATGTTCTCGCAGTGATTACTTAGGTTCTCAGGGGAAACTGTGGGGAAACTGTGAAATAGGAAATAAATCACATTCTGGCACCCATCAGCGTGCTATGTATTACTTTTCTTAAGCAGGTCTTGGGGTAAAGAGCTTACTAAAACCTGAAAGGCTCTTGTCTGGGCAGAGAAAGAAAGGGAACACCTTTAGGATGACAATAGAGAGAGAATGGCAGAATGGGAAAGAGAATAATTTGTTTTACCACCTCTGAGGTGGAGGTATTTTAAAAATGTATGAAAGAGCGGGATAAGATGTATGTACATAGAATCCATTCATAGAGACTTCTTATTGTTTTTACCCTCCAATCTTCATGTTAATACCTTTGGGTGAAAGAACAAATAATTATTTGTGTTGCAAAGAAATGGTTTTTAGACTCATTTTAATAGGAAGTGTCACAGTGTTGTGAAAGAAAAAGAATTAGAGGTGTTGTGTTAACAGGGTTGGGAAGCAGAGGTGATAGCCCAGAGAGCTCTTTTGAGAGTGGGTGATTTCATCCAGGAGAAAAAGGCTGCCTAATCCCTTTCCCAAAGAGGTGAATTCTGGAGGAGGTAGAAGGAGCCTGAGGATCAGCTCATTCTGCAACTTCTAACACCTACTGATTGTTTTAACTCAGGTATTCACGAAAACGTGTTGAAAAATTCATGCGGTTTGTTTTCATTCTATATTTTGGAATAATTGCGGTAGATGAGTAGGCTCCCTTTTGGTTATTAACTCTCATCATTTTCACCAACAAAAATTACTTCATATTGTTCCCTTGGGATTTTAATTGCATTAAGAAATGATTGGCCCTAATAAACTTCTACAGTCTGTGATAATTATAATCAAATAAGATATCCATATAAAAGCATAAAATTATGCTGAAGCAAATGCATTCTTGATCATTAATTAGTGAACTATCAAAGGCATTGCAGATGGTAGTTGTTTTATGCTTTTTAGAATGAAGTCTGACCATCGCAGCCCCGACTATGTGTGGTAAATTTATTTTTCAGTTATTCTTGCATCGGTAAATACAGCTGAACATGTATTTATACACTTATCCTGTCTGCTACATATATATTCTCAGTTGCTTTTCGTATGTGGAAGTATCAGGAAAGATATTTGATTGCTTTAATAAGACTGGAACACTGTAAAGTACTTTTAAAACCAGATAAATTAATACGGCTGCAGTCCTTGAAAGGTAAAATACTGGGCAGCAGTTCACATATAGTTGTGCGTAAGGGCAGTGGAAGGAGTTTGGCATAAGTAGCTCTTGTAGAAACAGTTGACTTTTTGGAGAAGTTTTGTGAGGAGGAGTTGATGTTTGGTGGCAGATTGTGCCATATTTGAGTGGCAACATAGCGAAATAAATCGATGAGGAGAGAAACAATAATTAATGGGACTCTGTATTTGGCAGATAGCAGTGAAATCAAGATGGTTCTCCAACTCAGTGTTGGGCCACTGCGTTTGATAGCTTGGGTTGCCTCCTCACAGGACAGGGTGGAAGAACTGATGCTTTGCAGCTGTGGACACCTTGGTACCAAGCCAAGCGCTGCCAACCTTGGGTTTTTGAAATGAAATGCAAGTTTAAAGGCATGATATGCTTCCTGTTTCTGGAATCCTCAGAGAGACTGTGGACCTACAAAAAGCAAATCCGAAGTGTTAACAGGGACAGGTGTGCTCATCTGTCAAACTCTTGTGAGATGCTGCCATCAAAACTGCTGCAAGCACGGCTTTATTTACAAAGAATGCCAACCAGAATGTAAGATCAGGAGTATCATTACCACCAAATTATCTTGATCTAATGATAGATGACTCTCTTGTGTGGGGTATCAAGATAGAATGTGACATTTTTGTCTTACGGTAGTTTCCCCTCTAGTTAAATGGGCATCACAGCTGTCTTTGAGTTGCAGGAAGACTTTGATTCCTAAATCCTATAAAGTGGATTTAGGTCCCAGTTTCCCTTTTATTGATTAAAAAGTTAAATTTAATTGCTTATGCAGTGTCTCTTTCTATTTTACTCATTTTATCAGTGAAATACAGCCCCACATCTTTGACTTCAAACAGTTACATTTACATAATCAGCACATTTACCACTCTCCCTCACAGTTTACTTATTGGTTGAACTTGCCTGCCTGCCGTGGGATCTGACCACAACGGCTCGCCACTTTTTAGTGATAATTTACATTATTATTGTAATATGGATTAGGCATCAGTTGGAAGCGAGTCTGAGTCGATACTGGATTCTTTCCTGTGACACCTTAAAAGAAATTATTTAACAGTCTGATAACCGTTTGGAAATTCAGAGACATTGCTTAAAGTGGTTCTTGGCAAACTGAGGTTCATCAATGAAACTTAGCAATTGGCCGGACATCCAAAATGTAGGACAGAGATAAATGAGGAACAGAGTAGGAATGTGGACTCAGTCTGCTCACCTTGAATCGACGCTGGTGTAACAGAGACCAGAATTTGCCCCCCCGTCTTCTCCTTTGGAAGAAGATGCCATAGGTGTTGTTGTCAATTGGCTGCAGGTCCTGACACTCAAACCCCCCTGAGTGGAGCACGTGGACATTATAGGGGAAGATATTTGGTCTTCTTGTAGAAAAAATTTTCTCCTTGAGCTAGCAAACACATACATAAAAGCAGACTGGAAGAAATTAATGAATTCTCCTGCCTGCCCAACCAATTCGTTTGTCTGGGGCTTCAATTCCCTAAAGAGGGGAAATATGAAGGATTTTACAGGAAATAGCAGCTGTTCTTCTCCTCCCTGGGGCAAAGGATGCGCATCGTGATCAGTAAACCCCCCGTCTTTTATCAGTGTGATTGGCACCCAGTGACTTGTTCTATCGGTCCAGCTGTTGAATGCTGTAATCCTTGTGGGTCAGATGACATATGCTGTTGTTACTGCTGTGCACCATTTATGTATGTACTTGATGCTGAATTAATATTTAATGTAGCTTGTATAAACATTTTCATCATAATTGCATGATTTAAGAGTTTAAGGTGGCCATAAAAAGGTATTTCTGAACTTTACTGAAGTTTTGGTGGGGCAAATCTGTTTGGCCATAATTTATGAATGTAAAAAAACGCTACAGACTTGCTGTTATGGATGGGTTTATTCACATATGAAACTTGAGAAGGGCTTTAGTACAGCCTTAATCTCAGGAAGATTTTATAAAATGCTCTGATTAGTTGTTTTTAAAAAAAAATTAAAGCAGCTGTTATCATAAGTATCTTTGTCATGCATAGTGTTCTTCAGTTATTACTTGTGAAAAGAAAATAATTATTGGAAAAGATTGTCTGTTGCGATACCCGTGATTCTGAACTCTGCAGTCCGAGAGCCATAGCAACTTTGTTTTTCTAAGGCATTGCAGCATCTAATAAATGGGAAGAATCTTTCTAAGAGGTCTGATGCAAAACATATTTATTTCTACTTAGACAAAAATATCTGAAGCTGATGTATTCCTGAGACTAAGCTATTTGAATATGTTGCATGACAGCAGGCACTTGTATTCTGACCAGCATCCTGGCAGAGTGCTCTGCTTGATCTGGTTTGGGAGAACGTGATTCTCCGTCTTGTTTCGCTGTGGTACTGATAGGGCTTGGGATGATAGTTGCAGGAATGAAAATCCATGGATCTGTATGGACTGAGAAAAAAAAGTCCATCTCTCATAGAAGTTGAAGTGTGTCTGTCTTAAAGTAAATTTTTCTCTCCTTGTTCTTGGGCAAGGAGGAAGCATACCTTAGATATAAAGTGTAGCCAATTAATTATTGTTAGTGTAACTGAAATCCTGAGAGTCTAATCATTATTAGTCCAGATGTAATTGTAACAGAAAAAGAAAGAAGAGTAATGCAGTTAAAAGTCGTTATACACACAATTCCCATCTTTCCTGGTGTTACACTTGCCCTGCTGCTCTGTGTCCTAAGGTTGGTGTTTTCATCCTGGTGGTGGTGGGTTGTCAGCATCTGGAGTCTCTTCCCAGGAGAAATATGAAGTTCATGTGGATGGTTTCTTCTTCCTACAGTGGGGAAGAAGATCCTCACATGGAGTCCTTAATTTCCTAACACAGTTTTTAATCCACAGTCATTAATTTCCTGACAGAGTTTTACAACTTTCTCTTTCTTCATTGGTCCATGTTACACCCCTATTTACTCCCCCCGCCACTCCCCAAACCAATGTTATCCAGCTCCAGGTGTACGTTTCTTTAACTGACCACTAGTGAGGTAGCAATAGCAGTGGGGTCTCCAGTGCCAGCCTGCACCCCATCACGTGTCATTACTGCCTCTCCTTCTCTACACTACATCCTTTGTATGCAGGTACTGGACAGGCCAGCTAAGGTGGTGATCTACGAGATGGGCTGCTCACAGGTACGTAGGAACTGATCGGGAATCTGGCAATCAATAGCCCTGGCCACAGTGACCATGAGATGGTGGAGATTAAGATCCTGAGGGAAGGGAGGAAGGCAAGTAGTGGATTAAAGGTCCTCCCTTGCTCTCTGGAGCGTGGACTTTCAGCTTGTTTAGGGAGCTAGGATCCTGTGGGAAGATATCCTGAAGGGCAAAGATGATACAGGGAAATGCGATCCGGAAAAAAGTCCCCAAAGCCATACTGTTGGAGAAACTTAGCTTAGGAGTACATACGCCCTTATAGTCTCTCGCTTTATTGCAGAGTTTGATGCGAGGCTGTCTGGACGCATGGTGGGAACCTTCTGCGTTCTTAGTCTGGTGGAAACTGATTGCATGTGGAAATAAATAAGGCTATCGCGTGGATATGGTGTGTGATCACACATCTGTCATTATCAGGGGAAAATTCTTTGGGCAGCAGCTATTGTAACCAGACAAATTTAGATGAATGGAAATGCTGGCTGTGTAATCATTAATAATATGTATTTGCATGTGTAAAAATGAATGTAGGAAAGTATTTAGTTGCTTAGTTTGCCTGTCAAGATTGTTTTATTGGTTTAACTTACAATAGTTGGGAGAATGGGAAGATGGTGCAGTGAAATGGCTTAGGAAGAGCGATGGGACAGTAAATCTAACTGGTCTAATTGGTGGAGGTGTTTGATACCTTTGAGAAGAAGAATCTATGACAAACCTGCCAACATTACCTTCTTAAGGACTGAGCTCAGAGGTCCATGAGATATTTTCCTTTCCTTTGTTCTTAAGGGAGTAAAGTAGCAACAGTTCGAACTTAGCATACCGGATTCAGTGTAAGCAAGAATTTAATGTGAATTTTTTAGAAACATGTCCTGAGAACAGTAAATATTCTTTAAAGAAATCTAAATTTGTTTTTTTTTTTTTGTTTTATAAACACCTGAAGATTATTAGCATGTTATTAGTCATATACATGCATTCTGTTTATACGTTTTGGAACCCGCTTTCTATATCTGTAGTAATATCAAGATTTGATGTAAACTAAAAATCTTTCTTCATCATCTAAGAAAGAGATCGAGTCATTTAAGGTCAATTTTCAAAGTTGAGGAATATCTTGAATTTCTAGACTTCAAATAGGGCAGACTGTAAATGTTTTTAACATTTAATTAATATGGATTACATTTTCTTAGCTCCATTTTTTTTCATTGATTTTTGCCATTCGACCAGTCATTTCTATTTGCATATATAAAATATACGGCTTGCTGTTAAAAGGACCTCAAATCAAATTGGCTTTGTTTACTTCAGAATATTCTGAATAATGTTTATTACGGGAATCATAAGAAAGGAATAGACATTTCTAATAGAAGACTGCGTCCAAGTGGCTTGATTGAATTAAAGAATACCCACCGGAATGAAAACCCAATTAAGAGCAGTTAGTTCAGTATCCTTAGTGGAAGAACCAATTTTTCTTATTTCACAGAACTACCAGTCTGATTTATCTGCAGCTGAGTGTTGTCCATCAGTTGAGGGTGTAGACAGATATATTAATGCTGCAGTTCGTGGACGGATACGTCAATTTTGCTGTGAACTTTGTAATTCTTTAAAACTGCCTGGGGAGAAGACTAGGAGCTGGATTTCCTTCTGGAAAAGGCCGGGTAGCCCACTCCGTTTTCAAAGAAAGCTCTTTCTGTAGCTGTTTATTGTTTCCTTATGGTGATATTGAATCCCCATGTACTGGTTAATGAACCGGCTGGGACATGCTAATGAGCTGGTTCATATGGAAGCAGCTTACTTGTATAAAAGCAGCAAAACTAAAAGCCCTTTGAAATCCGTGGTTCAGGAGCATTAGCAAGTGTTTTTATCCCCCTGTCCCCCAAAACCACTCCTTGCTCCGCCTGACCGGATTACTGTCAGAGGGGTGGGAGTAATTAGATGAGCAGATTTCAGTGTTTTGTCCATTGCCTGTCATCATGTCACCTTCAAAAGTATCCAGAGCCTCCATCGTGACCTCCAAGATACTGTAAGGTCACAGAGAGAGAGAGAGAAGAAGGCAGAGAGGGACTGGGAGCTGACTCCGGTGTTTCAGAAGCCACGATACAGCAGTCATGACATTTTGCACATGCTTCTGTCGCATCCGGTACTGGCTGCGTGAAAAAACGCCGATTGATTGCAAAATGTGAGCGAAATGGGATCATTTGGAATTACATATCTCGTAGCGTGTATATATATATTTGACAGCAAAGTTATGCACATATATTCTTTTCCTTTTATTAAATAATTTATGATTTTTCGTAATTGGATGTGCCTTAAAATATGAAGCAAAAAGGAGTACTTGTCTTGGCTTATCTTTTCTCCCAGGCAGGCATTCCTGAGCTTGAGCACGCAGGTGTTGAAAGGTTACTTTGATAGCGTCACCTTTCAGTAACGCCCCACCGGGGCTTGGGACTCATCCGCTCCTTCGATTAAACACTCGGGGCAGCAGCATCTTCTGTCAATATTTAGTAGGTTGTGGGATTTCAGGTGCTATCGTGATGAACCTAAAGGTGACCTAAATTGAACTGAAAGCAGCTTGAGGCAGGAATGGCTTTTTATCTTCTTGAATCGTGTTTGAAGTTGTGATTGTTCTTTGAAGCGTATTTAAATTAATAACCACTGCATTTTCTTGACAATACTGGTAGAGATAATGTGGGAATTCCATTATTCTGGCCTGGTTTTCGATCATTCTCAGTTACAGTGAGGTTGATGAATGAACATCGCCAAGAAATGATATTTTAAAACATTAGTTTTGCCATGTTGGTGACACAGTGGAACAATGATGATTGCCAGTGCTGATGTTTAATTTAAAACTGTCTAAAAATTTTGTACTTGACCCCTTTATATCAAGGTGAACTTGAGGCATGCTTAGTTTATGCAGGTTTCACAGGCAGTCATGACAGTAGTGCAAGTGTTAGATTTATTTTGCAGGCTAAATGATCATTTTATATATTCACTAGAACCACTCAGGGCTACAAAACTCCTTCCAGTTGAATTTTCATGCAAATATCTTTATTTGTAGTGTAAAACATTAGAACAGCTAGGTACTCTTGTGTAAATTAGTAGCACTGTTTATAAATATCTCTGCAATTGAAAGCAGCAGAAGTACCAGATGTGTAATTACATTAGCACAGATACTGTATAGGAAGCTGCTTCTGTGAAACAGAAACAAGCTTAATGTGAAAAGCTTTGCTTTTGAGAGCATGCATGCTATGCACATCATTAACCTGTTAATTAAATCTATTAAGGGCTACATTTTTTTGAGGCCTTGTTAAATGATTACTTATGCAGAAGAATGTTTGTTTCTAAAAATCTTTAGTTGCCAAGTGTGGGCTAACATTGTAAAAGCAGATGCTTAAGTTTGGATGTAAAATATGCGTACAGCACACGTGCATCTGTAAGTGATATTTTTCCATGTTACCATTCTTTTACTTCAAAAAATCATAGCGTGATATCTTTTATGGCAACAGTGACCAGATTTCGAAGTTTAAAATTGTTCGTCTCTGCTCAGCAAACAGCCCCAGCAGAATACCTGAATGCTCCCTGCACCCTGCCCCATCTCTTGGTGGTTTTCAAAGGAAACATAGATCTGTGCTGGCAAAGTCATCCGCAGGATATATATTCTCACCTGTTTAAACATCTCAAAGGACAAGGTTTTATCCCTTGTGCTGAAACTTGTGAAAAATATATGTAAAGGTGCACGTCTGTTAGGATTTCAGTGATAGCTGAAGACTATTCAGAATTATGTAACCACTATGAATTCAGAATAATGTGAGCAAAACAGCTGCCAAAAAGGTAGTGAAGATCTACCAGTATTGTAAGGCTGACCTCTGAATAATTTTAGGGCTCGATTTAATGTTTGAATACTTCCATCTTTAAATTATTTGGACGGACATTCTATTTTCAGTTTTCTTTACTTCAGCAGTGTAGCTATTAAAAAAAAATAACAAACCCAAACCCTGCCCCTTCCCCTAAATATGCTGGTTCCCACGCCGAGACAGTGGGTTAGCCCTCTGCCTGCTGCAGGACTTGCTACGCTTGGGCTCGTGTTAATGGACTGACACAGATTTATGGCCAAGACTACAGTACTCTCTTCTCTGTTTATCCTTAGAGCGTTACTGGCTTTTGCCTGGGAAGTCAAACTTGACTGGAAAAAAAAACCCCAAATTAAAAGATAAAACAAGTAGAAAATCACTTTTTAAGTTGTAATGCTCTATTGCCCTGGTTCTAGGTTTTGTTGCTCTCATTTTGGGAGATAGGTCTACAGAGCAGCATTGCAGAGGAGGGGCTGTTTGTCTGGATGGAGTGTAGTTGAATGCCGCGTCCTGTATATGTCTAATGTGCTAGTTAAAAATAAAATAAAAAAAAAATCAAAAGAATCATGGGATAATACAACCTCTTCATAAGATCCCTGGATCTCAGTCTGGCCTGATGCACGGGTCTTAATCTGACCATATTTTGCTTTCACTCACCTGCATGTGTAGTCATTTGGAACGATGCCTGGCAATATCTGCCTCCAGATGGGATGGGGATTTTTCTTTCTTCACATACTTACCTAGGTATGCTGTGCTTACTTGTATTTTGTAATTCTTGTCACAAGATTCCCAAGATTTTTCTAATTTTAACACCTGCAAGTCTGAACGAGGTAATGTGATCATGTTCTCTGAGTGCAAACTCAAGTATTTTAGTTATTCTCTTCTTCTGGATCTTGTAATCAAGAAGCTGAATTTATGATGTGATGGGAGATTGTTTCAATTTGGAAATGAATGTCTTTGTTGTTGCCTTCCTTTTATATTAATTCCCCCTCCCCCAGCTGAATTTTTGTGAATTGGATCTAGTTATTTAGGGTTTGGTATTTTTTTGTGGTTGTGGAGTTTTTTGGGTGTNTGTGTGTGTGTGTGTGTGTGTGTTTGCTATGTGCCTATCATTCCTCCCTGAAGTGAAAACCACTTGCATCTTAAAGCCGTTCATCCTGATTTACGCTGTCTGGAAACTTAAGCTCTTTGGTCCTCTTAGATTGATTAGACGCTGCTCAACACTCAGCCTTTCCTCCCGTCAGCAGCCCGTGCTCACAGCGTCTGCGAGATGAACAGATTGATTTACTGCTGGAGAACACTTACCATTCTAAAACTTTGGCATAGCTGCTCGTGTTGTTTATTCCTGCACAGCTATTTCCAGGTATTGCAGAGAATCGTGCTTTTCCAAAATACTTTCCCTCTAGAATTTGGAGCATTTAAGAGTGTCTAGAGTAAATTGAAACTTAATTATAGAAAATTAAAAGTGGGTAATTAAATATGGACTGTAAATAAAAAGAGAGAAAATGCCCTGTAAAAGCCGTTTATATAGTTCTACAATAACCTCTGTCCAGTTTTTATAAAACTGATTGTGCACATATTTAAAAATAGTACTTTTCACATGAATTAATTATGCTGTCTGTTGCCAGGGAATTGTTATCCTCGGCATTCTCCATCTATGCAGAGATACTAATTAGTAGCAGTTTGGGCACCATGGGAAATCCTGCCCATTGTGTAGCTCTTCCATAATGCTTATTAAGAGCAGTGACCGTCTGGTCCATATGGCTGAGAAGGTATTTTCTATAGAAGTACATTCCAAGAACTTGGGGTAGCCCCGCTTCTGCTCCGGAGCAAGGGGAGTGCCGATGGGCAGAGGGGCTGTCCCAGCCGGGGCTCCTCGGAGGTCTCACCTGGAGAACATCCCCTGGAACACATCTGGACATCACACCACCTCTGGAGGAGGCTGAGGGAGACTTAATGCGATTCCAGCATTTAACCCCAGCCAGACTCGGTAGCACCTCAGTCTGCAGTTCTGGATTTTAATTCCTTTACCGTGGCGTATTGATTGCTGTAGCATCTGGAAAAGTAGGCTGGCCTCTGTGCTGTAGTGGGTTATAAAATATGTAAGTTGGGAACAGCGTGAAGCTGAGCGGAAAAAACAGTTCTCCCTTAAAATGCTGTCTAAAGGATGCACACACTTCTGCGGTTATGTGCATGTGAAGTAAATTCTGATACTTCAGAAAGGTTTTGCAGGTGTGCAAATGGCTGTATTATTTCACAACTTTTTCTGTGAAACATTTTTTTTTGTGGAAAAAAGAATTACTTAAATTTTTAAAGTTCCGAAAATCAGAACGTTGCTATTATTTCAATGAACAAACATAATTTAAGCTCCATGAAAGAGTAAGAAAATTAGAAACCGCAGTTGTCACAATTTGGAAGAAGGGATGGCAGTATCTTTGGTGCTGGCCAGGTAACGAATTATTGCAGAACTCAGATAAGAATTCTCTTTGTGTCTCCGAGCTCAAATACCAAGCAGATGTTGAACCTCTGCCAGCGCGTCCCCCGAGCTGTCCCACCGAGGCCCTGTCTCAGAGCAGTGAACCTTTGACAGAGAGGTTCCCGGTGTGGTTCCTTTAGGAGTCCATTAGTGCTGATCTTGATGTTGTTTGGTAAGGTTCGTTGTGGAGATGCAGGTGAGGCGATCCCTTCCAGAGCTGAGTGTATCACCTCTGTGGGGATCCTGCCCGTTGCTGGGCTGTAAGCAGAAAGGTGGACCTGGTGTGAAACCTGGGCTTTGCGTGCCAGAAGAATGCCTTGGGGCGACCGCCTAGGTGAAGGGCGGTGAAGAGAAGCCAGCGTATGGAAAAGCAGAAGAAACCTTGTGCAAAGCTTGCTGGTGTGTAAAACTGGAGTGGGCCTTCTGAATCCCTCAGTTCCTACAGGCAAATATGAAGCAATCCCATTCGTAAATATATCTAGTTCCCTCCTTCTTCCCTGCAAATACCAGAATAGACCTCCTCAACCTCTTACTTGGCTGTGCTTGAAGGGATCTGAGCTTTCCTGTGGTTGGAGAGAAGATGTAAACGTAACTAGAGAGGAGGCCGGGGATCAGAAGAAGGTATGGTGGAGACAGGTGTCCAGCAGCGCCCGTGTATTTCCTCTGGCTCCCCGCTGGTAAGCCGGGCGGTTTGTGTTGCCGATGATGGTGCGTAACCGATGCTGTATCGATTCTGGGTGCTTTTCATGGGGAAATAACAGTTTCTGTTGGGGAATATAAGCCCCAAAGTCAAGGCAGAGTCACTGAAGAAACATTTTTCAGCTGCATTTTCTATTAAGGTTACATTGACAAACACCTTATAAAGGCTATTATGCTGTAAAAGGGATCAGTTTTCATAGATGTTTAGAATTTTAAAAAGGTCGGAGTTTGATTATAACTACCTATAATCCCGTGCAGAGATGTTTTTAATCTCACATACAGTATACTACTCATAGCTCTAATCTGTTGATGACATCTATTTATACTTGTTGGTTTTATAGTGCACATAAATTTATATACATCATGGCCTCATCTCCTTATGTCAGTTGCTATCAAAGCAAAAACTCTGTTCTCACAAACCCTCAAAATGTGTCAGATGAGTATTACAGAAATATTTTGGAATGTGTGGGTTGGTTGTTTTGGATTTTTTTTTTTTTTTTTTAAAAAGCTAAGAGTTGAAAGAAAAGAGTATTTTTCCCTGGGCTGTCTCCGGGGTGTGAGCACATGATTGAGTAGCTCAGCTAATGCAGTTTACATTAGTGCTTAATATTGAGAAGCCCTGCCTTCAGGTGCCAAGGGGTTAGTAAATCACTGAATTTTCATAAACAGCAGTGTTCATTACATTTTGCTGCAGAATGTCTTTCTTGCTGGAGTGTGTCTTGAGCGTTACCACATGTGGATAATAAGGTAAAAACCTGAAATGTAGAATTGGAACAAACTGCTGCATGGCCATAAGTCACTGAACTTCACTTTTATTCAGATCTAAAATAAGATGAATAACTAAGTTGCTGAATTACTCATTTGTGTAGGTCATGAAAGTTTAAAAAAGTGCTGCAGGTATTTAAAATTAATTCCAGGAATCAGAGGAATTTTATATGCCCTGTGTGACACACTGCAAATAGTACAATAGTCTTCTATTTTGTATAGCATCTTTCATACAAATTGTAGTAGAAAGTGTTTTACTGAATTGCTGTTAATAATAAATAGCAAAATAATTGAGACAGTTAAGTACAGGCAAGGAAGAAAAGCTGTATTTTGGCTGAGATGTGGTGGTAGATGCAGGGGAGGCACAGAGGAACGCTCTTCCAGAAAGCGGAGGCCGTTACGCTAAGAGCAGCTATACTAATATTACTTTGTAATATAAAATACCTAAATGTATCAGGTCTGGTATCCTAGACTCTGTACGGAATTGTGTTCCCAAAGATTTTAGTCTGTTTAGTCTGCAAGAAAAGATGTGACTGGACCGAGTACACTGACATGGAGAGAGCATGATATGCAAAAGATATGACTTTCATCAACACAGTAAGATCTATGCCTGAATCATTACAAATATTTTTCTTGGCATTATATTGAATATCTTTGCATCATACCAAAAAAGAAATTTGGTGGTTAGACAATATGTGGTAGTGTACATGATCTTTAACAGTTTGATACATAGTGAGATTTGGATGTATATTTATTTATTAAAAATTATGTAAGTCTCATAAAATTACATAAGTCTCATAAAAATGCCTCATACGACATGTTGCTGATAACCAATTCTGAGGAAACCAGTTCAGTGGAATTTATTTTTTACCACCATTACTAATAGTTGCAATTAATTGGTTGTAATGCTGTTAGGGATAAAGCTCATGTGTTGTTTGAATCAGTTATTATCTCTTCTCGGAAATCATGGAATGGGTTGGAGCTTTCCATTTTGTATAAATGTGCTCTGGTGGAAGGATGCTAGAATGACATCCAAAGTGGTTAGATGACATTTCAAGCAGAAGTATTCAATTAAAGTGGCCACTGCAGTGATCTTCTGGAGTTATGATCATCTGATGGAGTTATTCCTCAGCCAGGCATTAACGAAGACGTATGTCTCTGTTACGATATTTGGGGATCTTTGTCCAAGAATTAGTACACTCTGTTTAGAAGCAAATTGTTAAGGTCTAGAACAATTGCTCCTAAATTTGATACTGAATCTGAAAGAAAAAGTGGAGGACTATTGCAGTGATTGTCCATTAAGTTTTTTAGTGTTCTTTCCCTATCTTATATATCAGATTTGACTCGGACAATATCTATTACCTGTTCGAAATAAATTACTAACATCATACTCTTATTAACTGATTGCTCATCTTGTCCTAAGTTTGCAAATTAGTACGTAGCTGCAGGGACAGAATAATTGTGGAAGAAGCTTATTGTTGAATGAATTCTCAGGTGGTGAAATGGTTGCAATTAAGCTAAATGTCACATTAAACAGAGCATAATTATTGTAGCAATCCTTATTAAGCAATAACATACCTATTAAGCAGCTCTTACTGGGATTCCTGTTTTAGGTTTGATGTTTAGTGGTGTTTCATTTTGCCTGTAATATGTAATTATTGTCTGAATAGCCTGCTTGCCTTATGCTTGTGTGACCTGTGTGTCAAAGAGCAGATGTCACTGTAGCCTTTCAGACGTAATTATTGCATAATTGTAGGTAGGTCTTGCATGCAGGAAAAGCAAATCAGTGCACACCACATCAAATGAACGGCAATTGCAGTGTTATTGTGTGCTTTTAACGGGATTAGAGAAGCTGTATGGGATAATAATACGATATTCTTTCTGTCCGATAAAAGACGGCAAACAGAACAATGTGTAGTTTTTCTTTATTAAATTGATTTGATTTATTAAGGCCTTTCATGTCATTATTACCTGCAGTGTTATAGATGTCTCGTAAGAGACAGTAGGATGTCTTAGTTCACAGTTTTTCATAAACAAAGGCATCCCACAGTCTCTTACAATTTTTGTACAAGTCAAGCAAGTTTTGCTTAACTTCTTATTTTTGGAAATAGTGATTTGATCCAATTTCTCTTTGCTTTGGTTGACTAATGCATTTATTTGTGCTATTGCAGGTTCCTCGGTGCTTTGCAGATCAGTGGTATTTTTTAGTGAAAAACTTTTTTTTTGTCATGGTAGTAAGTCCTAGCGGACAAAGCCTTACTTTTAGTTAGATGCTCCTTCATAGAGTAATCCAGGTCAGAAAGGACCATGGGAGGTCATCTGGGTGAACCTCCTGCTCAGAGGAGAGTCAACATTGAATTCACACCGGGAATCCCAGGGCTTTGTTCAGTCAGATCTTGAAAACCTCCAAAGCTGAGATTCTGCGGTCCCTCGGGGCAGCCTGTTCCAAGGGTTATCCTCACAGTTATGAGGTTATTCCTTATATCCAGCTGGGAGCTCCACTGTTTCAACCGGATCCACTGTCTTCATTCTCCCACCCATGTCCTGCTGTGATGAGATCAAACATCCATCCAGTATCTGGTTAGGTTACAATGGTTAGGAGACGGATGATATCTATCCTTTATCTTCATCTTTTTGTACTTTCTATAGACAAATCACTGTGAAATGTATTTCATTTTGTTTAGTCGTCTGCTTTAGTTACCAGTGGCTTCCCATTCCACATCAGGAGTTGTGAAGTATCTTTCTGAAGTTTGGGCTTTTGATGCCTAAATTCCAGTGGGTTTTTAATAAAATGTAGTTAATATTAGTATTCACATTGTGCTGAGATGTTTCTTTTAATTGACTCAGTTTTATTTCAAGGAAAGTGTAAATTTAACATGGCTCTGCTAAAAATAATTAAATTCTAATTACAAAGCAGACTATTGACTAGGAAGTATTTACATCCTTGTCCTCATTTAAGCTACTGAACAGGATATTTAACTAAGCAATGAAACATTGTGGATAAGTTTACTGCCGCATCCTGAAGAGATCATCAGGAAGTAAAAAAAAACTATAGTAATGGGATTTGCATCTGATTTTTTACCTTGTTTTTTATGCTGCCTTTTTTTTTTTGGTATGCCGAGAGCAGGGTACATTTTTAGCAAGTTTGCCAGAGAAGAACTGCAAATTGTGATGCATCTAACGATAGCGTAATTACTTATGAGTCCTTGCTTACTTTTTTTTTGTTGTAATTTTTCATTCTAAATTCACATCTGATGTTAAATAATGGCCACTTCTTGCTTCTGCTGTGTCTCTCTCTCCCCTGTTAATGTAGGGATTGGTAAATCTTCAGCTGTTACTCAGAGTAGTTCACGAGCAACACCCAGAAATGTATAAAAAGTACTAACGAGACAAGTGGTGTGCAGGCATGAAAGAGTGATGGTATGTTTGGTGAGTGTAATTTGGCCAGTCCTCTGCTACAACTGCTTTGTATTACTCCGTGGGGGGTTTTAGTGCTATTTTTAATGCTGTTTGCTATCTTAAGAAATAAGTAGTAAATCCTCAATTGGCGTAATGTGTTTCAAGGTCCTACCGATGAGTAAAATAGTGTTATGGCCAATGCTGAAATGAAACAATAATACTCTTGAATTTTTGCTTAAAAAAAAAACTGGTCAACCCCAAACTTTTCCTGTACTGAAACTTCCACATCTCAAAAAATTGAAGTGCCTTTGCTGAACTTCTTCAGAGAAATAAATGCTGAAATAAGCTCATGATACTATTATGTTGTCTTATGCTTAGTCTTTGTGGTAGTGACTTTCCTCTGTTAATAAAAAGCTGCCTAGTACTTGGGGTTTGTATTTTGACTATTCTTTTTAGTGAGATGACTGTATACGTAATCCGGTGTCTGGTTTTGAATCTTGTTGGCATTTGTATAAGAATATTCTTTTAGATGAAGGTGAAGCGTCAAGGATGAACATTTAAACTGTCAATGGACCTCTGCATGTAACTGAACTTCAAAAGCTTATTTAAAGGTTCATTTTTTTTGAATATTCAGTTTTCAAGCGTATGAGATTCTGTTGAAAGCCTGTCGTCAGTGTAGTACAGCTTGTAGAGCACAGTATAGTTTGATGCTGCCTTTTCTCATTCAAGCTATGTGTCACGGCTGAGTCCTTGTCGTGCACTGGTATCTTTTGGTGTGAAATAGAGGCATAAAAGGGACAAGGATTTTTCGCACAGCCTGAAGGATTCAACAAAAGCTGTCTAAACCCTGATGACTCTAAAAACCCCTCTTGCCCCTGCCTGTCTGCCACGGGAGAGGGTGCCGGGGGGAGGGCAGAGTTGCAGTCCTGGGTGAGGGAGGAGGAGTGCCCGCAGAAGGGATGTGGCAAGGGCATGGGATGGGATGGAGGAGAAGCTCGGCTATATCCAATTCCCATTTACTTTTTCTCCTTTATTAAAAATGAAAAAAGAAGAGGATTTTTTTATTCATTGATTTTTATTTTTTATTACATGATATCACGCCCCTGTCTCTGGAGGATTAACTCCTCTATTCATGAAGAACAATGGGATTACCAATGAAATTGCCATCAGCTGGCTGAAATACCTGGTATTATAATTGCAGCCATTATGGGGCTGTTTTGGGGTTTTGTGTGTGTGTTTGGTTTTATAGTGTAAGCATGTAACTGATTCTGGTAGTTTTAAAATCAATTTTAAAAAACTTGACTGGAGTAGCATTTCTTAATATAAATCGAACTATTTATTGTAAGTACATTTCTGCCTTGAAAAAATACAAAAGATAGGGTAGTTACAAGGTATTTTCAAGAGAGAATTACACATGCAATGTTCTTACTGAGTGAAATGGCTCTGTTATGAGGCATTGGAAAGTTTTTAAAGTTAGAATCAAGATGAGGCCCTCTTGAGACATGATGATCAAAATCCCTTTAATATGTTAAGATTCAGCCTGAGTGCTTTTTCTCTACCTTTTCTCTTCAGTTTGCAAGCAATTTTGTACCTAATAGCCCTCAGATTATTTTTTTGGCTTGGTGGATTTTTTTTTTTAAAATAATATTGTCACGGAGAAATCTTTCTATTTAGCCTTGTATGATTACATCTACTTGCAAATCCTCAAATAAGATTCATATGATTACACATATATGTTCATGTGCTCCAGAACTAAAAATGACTCTGCAGGATTTAATTTTGGTTTTATCTCTCTTCCCGAATAGCTAGCTTTAACACCTCTTATAGTGCCACGTGCTGCAAATGGAAACGGCTTGCTCGATGTGGTAATTTGGCAGTCGATGCACGTGAGGTGCCTTCTCCGCTCTCAGAGCAGCACCCTGCGGGACCAGTCCTGTAGTACATACGCTATCATAGCAAGGCAGTTCCTCCATTTCTTCACCCTGAGGGTGGTGAGCCCCTGGCGCAGGTTGCCCAGAGAAGCTGTGGCTGCCCCATCCCTGGAGGTGTTCAAGGCCAGGTTGGACGGGGCTTGGAGCAACCTGCGCTGGGGGGAGGTGTTCCTGCCCATAGCCGGGGGGTTGGAACTGGATGATCTTCAAGGTCTCTTCCAACCCAAACCATTCTATGATTTCGAACTCCTATTGAGAGTATGCTCATACTACTTTTCATAGTATTTATCCTCATCATTTTATCACCACAGATGCTGATTCAGCTGCTTCCCAGTGCAGTTTATTTCGTTGAGTAATTGCTCTATTAACACTGTTTTCCTCTTATCTAACTTGACTTTCTTTTCCTATTACTTTATTGTTCCTTCATGATCATTTTTATATTAATTTGTACAAGTGAAATTAAATATTCATATTTCCTCAGGCTTTGGGATGCGTTTTACTGCTACAGAAATGTGCCTGGCTTGCCTTTAATTTGAGATGTTGTAGGGCATTTTTTATTTTCCCCCCAAGTTTCTCCGAGTGGTCTAGAGATGGGAGTACGCTAGGAGGAGAAATGAATTGCAGCCCTTAGGAAGCTTTTAAACAACTGGTAGTCATTTACTTTTTAATACATGGCAGGATGTGGTTTGGATGCTACTGGTCATCTGGATGGATCTGTGGCAGGAGTATTGCATGGCATTTCTCAACGTTCTCTCTTTTGCAGGTCACTGGGGCCGGTGTATAGGTGACTGTGGCTCGGGGGGCGTTCGGAGTCGGGCCGTCTGGTGCACCCACGCGGAGGGCTGGACAACGTACCACGCGAACTGCCACCAGCAGGACAAACCCGAAAGCCAGAGGAGGTGCTTTAAAGTCTGTGACTGGCACCTGGAGCTNTGAGGTGGGAGCCGGGGGTTGCGTCACCGCGCAGCACGGGCTGCAGCACCGGAGCGTCCGCTGCCTCCAGAAGCTGAACAGAACCGTTGTCGCCAACGAAATATGTGAGTATTTCACTCCACAACCGCCCGCCGAGCAAGCCTGCCTGGTGCCCTGCCCGCGGGACTGCGTCGTGTCTGAGTTCTCCGGCTGGTCCGAGTGTGGCACAGGCTGCGCCAAGAGCTTGCAGCACCGCGTGCGGGCGGTCATCGCTCCTCCCCTCTACGGGGGTGCCCCGTGCCCGAATCTGACCGAATCCAGAGCCTGCAGCGCTCCCGCCTGTCCTCTCGGGGAGGAGGAGCACACCTACAGCCTCCGAGTCGGGTCCTGGGGTGAATGCCGGCTGCCCCATCCTAAAGCCGTCAACCTGGCGGGGAGGACTATGCTGGATTTCGGTTTGAGCTCTGGAGAGCGAAGCGCGTCTGGACTTCAAGGCTATAAACCTTACCATCGTCCCGGGGAGGCAGAGATCGGGTACCAAACCAGGCAGGTCAGGTGTGTAAGGAGCGATGGAAAAAACGCAGCCCTGAGGTAAGGGTGCTTCGACTTTTCTTTCATCCCCAGTAGATTTGTTTGACGGAACGCTTGCTCTGTGTGGCAGCACCACAGCAAATGCGTTCCCGTTCTTGAGTTTTAAATGCAAATTTTTATGTGTTTTCTTTATGGTCTTTTTGTTTTTTATTTAATTCCCTTCTTGTAAAGCTAGCATATGCTGAATATTTTGCATACTTCCACGATTTGTGACTGTTTAATCCATTTTATGTTTTTAATAATTCTCTTCTGTTTTTTTTTTTTTTTTTGTTGTTGTTGTTGTTTTGAGAAAACATTGAGGAAATGGAGCTATATATCACTTTGGACTGTTGCTGGGCCCTGGCTGTGGGAGAAGGAGGTTTCATTCTCAGTCATGTACTGCATATATTTGGCAGAAGAGGCTAAAATTGCACCGGCTTAAACTCCTTCATTCTTACAAATCAACACTGGATAAAATAAGTCTGAAAAGTTTGGCCTTGTGAATTTACTAGAAGATATTTCTTGGAAAGATAGATCAGTGAGCAAACCCGTGATTGTTCTCCTGCTTCCTGAGGAGCCTTCCCATCTTGGCATAGCTCTTGGATGCTGATACTAGATCCGTGGCTTGCTTTTCTTTCTTGTCCTCGTGGGCTTTAGCTAAAATGTCTCTTAGTCTCTGTACATTGCTTTGCTGTAATTCAAATGTGAAGGTTACAGTAATGTGCAGCAAATAACGGGAAGATTTATTCTCTCTGTTTCTCACATTTAAATTTAAGCTATCTAAGCTCTGCCATTTGACTTCAGGTTGGATTTGGGCAGGTGCGAGGAGCTACAGATGACCGAGAAATTGATTGTTTGGAGAAAGTCAAGATTTCTAGAGAACTTCTTGTGTTTTGTTTTTCAAGGATATTGTAAGTTCTTGAGAAATCCTGCTTCTGAATTTTGCAGAAATCAATCTGTTTCTCAGTAATCTGTAGCTCCTGGCACCGGCGCAAACTCAAATTGTGGAGAGAAGGGGTTATTTTATGTCCAATTCTCTACCCCTGTTAATGTCTGCAGTGGTTTTGCACACATACTGAGGTGAAAATATACATGCTAGCCTCTTTCTTACCCCCTCCTAATACACCTGTAGCAAAGTATGGATTTTTTTTTTTTTTATTGGTTGGAAAAAAGTCAAGCTTTGTGAACTGTTCCAGCAGTTTCTAACATCTTGACTTTATTACTTGTCCCTGAATATATGCTGATTCCAAATATACAGATTTTATGCTCATGTAGCTGCTTGACTTTAATGGAGTCACTTGTGATTTATGCCGCCGTGCGACCAGCATCAGGGTTATGTCTTCTAACACTTGTTAGCTGTTCTTCTGCCTCTACTATCTCATTCCTTATCAGAGGCTCTGGAAGGGGATCCTGACTTTGTTAACATTTCACTCGCTCTGCCCTCACACGCTCACTGCTATATTCACTGTCAAAATGGGGAACGGAAGACATTGTTTTTATAAATGTTTTCTCTTTGTTGTGCTACTGTGTGAGTTATACATTGAATTTCTGGAGAGGGTCCTGGGAGCTTTACTTTTAGTGACTCTACCCCTGATCAAGCTGTCTTTCTTGCTCCTTTCTGTTTTTTTTTTTCTGATCTAGCCCCCTTTTGGGGAGTGTACAACTCCATTAGCCACCTCCTGGCAGACTTTTCCTGCTGAGGCTGTGTCTCAGATTTATTACAGAGGGCTGAGCCTGAACCATCCCTTTCTCTTACTCTGAATATAAGAGGAAAGCCCATTGATTGAATAGAGGAAAAAAGGTTCATGTCATGTTACAGTGTCCAGATAGTCACACGCTTTTCCTTTCTCCTTTTGGACCTAAAATCCAAACCTAAAATTTCAGCCTAAAATCCAATCCATGTTTAATTCCAGGGCTGGAGTGTCGCTAATATCAAATACCCCCGACAACGACTCCCTTTAAGCATCCCCCCGTAACGTCCTCCTTGTTCTGTTGTGCAGCGTATTTGCTGCCATTCTTCTGAAGAATGGACGCAATCTTGCAGATGCCGCTTGCCAAGAGCAATGATATTTTGGCTAGTGATAAAGAAGAGTAAACGCATTTGCATAACCCTGGAGCAGGGTTGGCAGGCAGCCAAGCGTCTGCTCTAAACTGGGAAAGAAGCGCCTTATTTCTGCTTTTTCACTTTCCTGGCTGAGGTTTCCTATTTCGACTAATGCCGATGAGAGATACAAATTAAATTTCTGGAAAACTGAGGCAAGAGAGAGAAATGTCCCAAGATGTGTTTTAACGGCGGGCTCTGAGCTGCTGGTCTGCCAGGGCTTTGCCACCACCCTGCCTCCCGCCGCTGCCTGGTTCTTGCAGGAAAATAGCGGATAACGGGAGCGGTCAGCTCATGACCCATGGCCGGTCAAAGGCCATGTGAGGAGAGGGAACTGTATGCTATAATGCCAATGGCAAAGATGCCTGATTTGTTATCAAAGTTGTTTAATTTACTGGTGTCTAATCTCAGGGCAGTGGATTAACCATCATGCGCACTGATGGCAAAGGGTAACAGGTACGTTCCTCGGGGTGAGCGAACAGTCTTTGGCCAAAAATTGGATTTTGGTGGGCTTGGGTGCAAGCTGGTTGTTAAAGTCTAAAAGATTGAATGCATTCATTTCTTACAGATGCTGGATTACTGGCAGGACATTCATTTTGGCCTCGTCACAAACCACTTTGCCATTTATGGGAATGGCAGATGCGGTGTCCTTTCTCTTGTGAAATAGGTAGCAGTGGTGGGAAATGTACCTGATACTTGTTTTCAGTTTTTCACAACACTTAAGTTATGCTGTTGAACCCTGCAAAAAGAATCCTTTGGTTTTACAGTGGACCCTCAGGTGGGAGCTGAAGAATCCTTGGTATTATTTTTTTCATTTAAATAATGGGTCCTATGAAGATCTGTGTGTCCATACTAACCTTAAAGGTGCAAACAAAAATCATAGTGATTTTTAAAGGTAAAAACTGTAAACAGGAATTACTTGGAGAGAAGCACAAGCTCATGGAAGACTGGACGTGCTGTATCAGAGAAAGAGAGCTGGAGAATGTTTTTGATGAAATATTTTTCAGTTTGGAGGTTCTACATTTGTCAAAATCAAATGAAAAGGGAGAAAGGAAGAGAAAAGGGAGGGACAGACCTTTTTGAAAACACTTGAAGACGGTTGAACAGCAGAATATCAATAGACCTTGAGACAGGTTCGTTTCTGCTTAGAAACAATTTTTGTGTAGAAACTTTATATTCGTGAAAATAAAAGGAATGACATCAAAATAGAATGATTTTATGTATCTGATCTGAAGCTTTTAAAGACTATTTTAAAAAGCTGGATTTTTTTTTCATACTATTTCAGATAGAATTCAGATTTCATTCTATTTCAGAAAAAGTTTTAGTTTTGTGTTAAATCTCATATCCAGTAACAAATTCAAAAATAAGCACTTTCATGCATTAGAACCCCCCCAAAACTCTGAAAATGCTGCAAGAAATATATATACTAGAACTTCTGCTCTTTTTGGTTTTCTGTTTTGTCACAGTTGTAAAAATCTACTGAACAGTGAGACGAAGGCACTTATGTTCCTTTTAAAAAAAAAAAAATTAAAAAAAAAAAAGTTATTTGGAATCGTAGAATTGTTTAGGTTGGAAAAGACCTTTAAGACCATTATCCTACCACTGCCAA
Organism: Ibidorhyncha struthersii; assembly: GCA_013398815.1. Lineage (NCBI taxonomy): Eukaryota > Metazoa > Chordata > Aves > Charadriiformes > Charadriidae > Ibidorhyncha > Ibidorhyncha struthersii. The sequence goes on along the minus strand of VZSZ01010950.1, from coordinate 98,656 downwards.
GTCCACTGCTGAACCATGTCCCTAAGCACCACATCTACCCATCTTTTAGATACCTCCAGGGATGGTGACTCCACTCCCTGGGCAGCCTGCTCCAGTGCTTGACAACCCTTTCCATTGAGAAATTTTTCTTAATATCCACTCTAAACATACCCTGGTGTAACTTGAGGCCGTTTACTCTCGTCCTATCACTTGCTACTTGGGAAAAGAGACCGACACTAGACACTAAATTGTAATGTAGTGAAATGAGTGCGCATAGCTAGACATTGAAATCCAACCTGATTTTCTAACCTGATGTGTGTGCTTTCTAAGCATACTGAGAAGTTAAAGTCAAGAGAAAACGTTTTTAGTTTTTTTTATTATTATTATTTGGATTAGGAGTCTTTTTAAGTACATATTTCTTAAACTCTTCATTCTACTTGTAAGATGACAACAATGATATTATAGAGTTGGATTTGGGTTTCTGTTTACTTTGCCTTTGTAAGTGAAAATTCAGGTCAAACTCAGTCAAGGGATAACCCATCCATCAAGGCTGAGGTAGAGCAGCATTCAGCTCTTTTGTTTGCCTCTGTAATTTGAATTTCCATTATCCATTTCCTAGTGGATTGTGCTTAACCACTGTGCTGTTGTATGTTTTTAGGAAAAAAGTATTTGCAGTTTCTAGTGTTGACATTCTTCTGTTCTCTGGATGAATACAAAATTTTGCAGTCTGGAGGTGGAAATGCTGTGCTGTAATATGCTATTTGATGGTTATGATTCTGATCTGGGAGAGATGTGTGTTCACATTCCTCCCAGCAGATGTAGGAATGGAGCCTCAGTGCTCAGGCTTGAAAACAAATCCCTGAGCTATTGGATAAGAAGGAGATTTTATTTTCTAGTGTTCTTTTAGAAAGTCTTGTCTCGTTTCCTTTGCTTTTATTAAAAGCACATGAAACAAAGGAACCGTGACTGCTTTTTTCATTTCAATAAGTAACATTTTAGAAATAGTGTCCAATAATAATTGGGCTTTTTTCTTCTGTTTTCAAATCGTGTTGAAATCCAGCTGCTTCTGTAGCCCTAAGACTTCAGTGCCTGGGTAGCGCAAATGTAAGTCGGCATTTATTTTTAATTGAACAGAGGATCTGGTGCATTAAGTTTTGAAGACACCAAAACTTAGACATCTTAGACACCAAAGCCCTGTGTTTGTTTGGATTATAGGTCTCCCAGCTCCCTTTCCCTTTGGTCAGTTGTATGGCAGGGAAATATTCCCCATCTTCCTTACCGCCCTGGGGCAGAAGGGTCTGGTGGCTCTTCTGCCAAAGAAGACTCTGCTGCACCCGTTCAGTATATGGTATTGACAGTATCCAAAATAGCTCTGGCAGCCCTTGGGGACCCTAGAACACATTAAGAATCCTCAACAGTATGCCTGTTAACATTGATTACCACTTTCCTAAGGGAAAAAAGCATTTGGATGCTGTCAGAAACATGCCAAGACTGTCCGTTATTAGACCCTAATATTATAAGCCAAGTGCAAAGAGTAGGTAGTATTTATTCCAGCAGCCTGTAAGGTTAGGTCATTAATTACAGAATAGGAGATGACGTTAGAAAAGCGGAAAAAATGAAAATGCATTGTTACCAGTGTAGCTTAGCTTAGTTCAGAATTTTCTTGCTCTTCAGTATGTGGATTTGAGCATGTGTTCCCCGGTCAGGCTTGGCACTTCTCAGCAGCCTTCCTGGGCTGCCGGGGAAGAGCCTGGCTGCTGGAGAGGTACCTGTCCTCCTGGTGCTGCCTTCCATACCACCAGCATGGGCACACAGCTTCTTAATATGTTAAATTATTTTGGGGATGATCCTTTCAATATAAAATGTTCAACAATAACCACCTGTCTCATCCTCTAATGTAAGGAAATGCTTTGACCTTTCATCCTGAATTCATTGATATGGTTGGGAAAGGAAACCCGGGATAATTTCTGTGCTGTGCCCAACCTGATTTAAAGATGCGCTGCTCCTGGACAGTCTCGCTCCTTTTTCCTACTGATAGACGTGCTTCCACTCATTTCCTTGCGGTGGATGTGATGAGTATGGGACTGTAAGGCATGCAGCACAGATGCACTGAGCTCTTGGAAAATTTACTATTTTTTTGTGAGTTACTTTTTGTCCAGAACAGAGAGGTGGTGTTGTTCAGCTTGGAGCTGCACAATTACTGTATCTCGTGGGGAAGAGCAGCGCTGCTCCGTTGGCAGCAGCCTGCAGTTACGCAGTCATGGGGGACGTGGAGCTGTGCTGTAGCAGTGGTGCGAGGGGCTGCTTTTCCTCCTTCTCTTCTTGCTTTTCTGCTTGTAGCTGCAGGACTATGTGAGTGTAAAAGAAGCACGAGTAGGTTTCCTTTGGTTTATTGTTTTTTTTTTTTTTTGTATGTGGTTTATTCCCCTTCAGTACGCAAGAGAGTAAGAGGGCTCTCTGCCACTTGAGCGAGTTGGGCTTCGTGCTGCTGCTGTCTGCTAACTAACCGATCCATCTGACACCACAGGCAACGTCACATAGGTTGGGAAACAATTCCTGTAGTTTTACAGTATCAATCCAAGCGTATAACATAGAAAAAAGCATCAATCACGTAAGTACCCTACTAGATCACAGTTACTAGATTGGCTCCCAAGAAGAGATCTAACCTGACACATTAATACCTGGAAGGCTGGTTTAAAAACAAGGCTTATATAGCATCTCCCATCCCCAACACCTCCCTCCTCTCCCTGCTGGTAAGGATACAGCCACAGCACTGCAAATACGCATCTAGTTTGCAGCCTCAGACCAGCGAGTGTCTTGCACGTCTGGGCTTTATCTGTATTAGATTGTCCTAAATACATCTGTGACATGAAAGACTGTGTCTGAATTTCATGCAAAAGTGTGTTTCTACATTTGTCTTTGTGTTGCTCGGTGTCACAATTAATTTGACTTTGAGGCTCTGAATGAGTAGGTGCAAGTTAATTAGATTTGCTTTCTGTTAGGCAGTTGCATGTAATTCTCCCTCAAAAACATCTACTCGAGCAGAAGGATGGAAATTGCCAGCGCTGCGGCTTGTTCACCTTAAGGTCAGCAAAGTTATCTCTTTAGCCTTTTATACTAGGAGCGGTGGAGGGATTTTCAGGCAAAGAAAGAGCTATCCAGTCTTTTCGTGCTTCAAAGGCGTTTGCAAATAGCAAGGATGATTGCTGGGCAGAGATGTCTTTCCCGGGCAGAGTGTCGGCATAGGTTTGAATCCATTAGGAGAGGTATTGTAAGTATTGTCTCGCTAAGAATTGGGGCTAGCACTAGTAATTTTAAAGAAGACCCCAAAGCAGTTTTTAAAGGCTTCGTTTTGTTTTGTATTTCAGTAAAGATCAGGCCAGACTTAAATCTCCTTTGCAGTGGTGCAACCCCAAAAACGGATTTGGGTTTTGTTATTGGTATCCAAATGCAAAGTTTTGATCACTTTTTAACATGTGAGATTAGTTTCTGTCCATGCGGTGTTCTTAGTTTAACTCCAGTTTTCTAGTACAGTCAGTTGGGACAGTGATTTGCATTTGCCACTACTTTATCTACTCCAAATCAGGAAATCTTGTTTCTTGTTAACATCGTGGCCCGGGTGGCTCATCTGATATCTGTGTTGAGACACTATTAAAAGGGAAATAAAGTTACCATTAATGTGACTCCACCTAAGCTAACATTCCAAACAGGACTCAAAATCCCTGGGTTAGTAAGTACAGATATAATGATTATTATTTTTGAGTCCTTGGTTCAATAGTATGGACGTTTTGTATGAGAAACAGCTTTGCAATCAGTTGCATTTGACATGTAATAGAGGAATGGGACTTCTTTTTGAGTTGTAAGCAACAATAATTTTATTTTGAGGGGGCTATATTACTGGCTGTTTCTTCTTTATGAAGTTGTTAAAATAAACCTCAGTAAATTCATCCTCACAGGGCCTGTGAGATTAATGTGTTTTATTCGGGGTGAAGAAACTGGAGCAAAAAATTTTTACGCTTTTTTTTTTTTTTTTTTAGTTTGAAGTATAAACTTAAGCCGCTAAATGCTGTATTTTGCTGGTAGTTGAGGGTCTAGTTAAACTTCATCAGGTATCAGTGGGAATATTCCTATTGACCTTTGTGAAAACAGGACTGATTTCTAGACTGGAAGAGAATTGAGAGAGTGTGCTTTATCTTCTCTGCTCCCCCTATGAGACTTCCCTGTGATCCTGAAATGATTCCCCCGGTCTCTTTTCTTTAGAGAAAGTTAGTTAGTCAAACTGTTCTATAAGTAACAGCAAGTGAGGTAATGGCTGGTTCCCTGGCAGCAGCTCTGGATTTCACACCTTGTAAGTGTACCCGTATTTGTTCCTTACAGTTGGCAAAAGCCTGACCGTGAGCAACTGGTGCCTGGAGAACACAAATGCAGAGAGAACTCACGTTGTCTTTTATGGTCTTCATTTCGGAGGCCAATTTGTATCATCTGTATAACACTAGGCAGAAGTCAGAAAATCTTGGTTCGTTTTCTCCTGGTGACTCCTTTTTTTCTGGGTTTCATCCTTTTTTTTTTCCCATCCCATCCTTCATGGTGCTTCAGTGATGTCTCTGCTTGTACATACCTCAGACCTCTTTCAGTATATCCTTTCCTGCCGTGTTACCTCAGCTATCTAAGGTTCTTGAGAGAAAGGTTTTTCTCCTGTTCTGGGAGATGAGTGGTGACTTTGTGGCTGATCGGTGGCTGGGGTGACGTGGAGCAGCAGCGGCCGTGCTCTGTGGGGTCCCTCCCAGCGCACTGGGCAGGAGAGCCATCAGCTGCCTGAGACAGAAGGGAGGAGCAAGGAAGGATGGTGGCCTTAGTCTGGAGGTTTGTCTTCTCCCAGAAGCATTTGCTACATTTGCCATACTTTTTATTGTGAAAAGCTATAGGAAGTTTGGAACTCTTAATAATTTTATTCTGGGACTTTGTATCTTAACACCAAACCTCAGCAGTTGGAAGCTCTTAAAATTCTGTTCTCCATTGCATTGAGCCTTGTGTGGTGTCTTGATGTGTTACAGGGTGAACGAGGATTATGTCCTAATATCAGCAGGAGGAACTGAGTCCCAAAATACAGCCACAGCTGCAGCATTCCTGGGTCTCTGGTGGTCTGGGAGGTTTGGAAACCCTCTGTCCTTGTTTGACAGCATTTGTTTGATAACAGCCTCACAGAACCAACACCTTTTTTATTAGTGTGTGACTAATTATTTTTTAAAAGAGCGGAGTTGCTCAGCAGGACGTGCTGACACCTGGACGGATGGCAGACAGCTAGTCCTGTGCGCAAGGTGATGGGAATGGTTACCAGTGGCAGTATTTCTCTTGGGCTTGGCTTTTGTTTTCCATCCTGGATAAACTGAAATTCCAACTGCCTGGGAGCAATTATGGTGCCTTTCGCATCTGTTTTAACTTGAAATAAACGAGGTGTATTATTTGCAAACTGCTCGGCATGCAAGATTGCGCCCAGAACTCCCTGGAAATGTGTGATGTGTGCTGCATCCCAGGTCCTCTTACTTTCATTGTGTTGGTGGTAAATCAGGTCTTCTGATTCACCCCAGATGATCATGGATTTCTTCTTTGGGGGTTTGGCTTAAAAAAAATAAAAGGAAGTTTATTAAGCAAGACCTCCTCAGTTGTTTCACTGTGTTCTTATCGCAGCCACTGTGTGCAAGATCCTGTCCCTTTGACCTTCAAGTCCTGTGTCGTCGCTAAAGACTGCGAAACGTCGGAGTGGTCCGCATGGAGCGCCTGCTCGCGGACCTGCGGCTTGGGAGATCTTGCCCCAGGCTTTCGGAGCCGTCGCCGCAGCGTACGGAGCGTGGCGGTGGGCGCCGGGAAGCAATGCCCAGAGCTGGAAGAGAGGGAAGCGTGCAGCGCAGCAGGGAAAGAGCTGCTGCAGCCTTGCCCCAGGTATAGCGAGTGCTTTTAGCCCAGTTTTTGGAAGTAAAGAAGCCCCTGTGTGATGACTGTCTTGTGCAAAGCAAATCTTCCTTGCTCAGTGTCTGTGCGTGGAGAGGGTCGCATGTCATGCTTTCTCTCTGCGTCGAGAAGATCATTGATTTGATCATTATTAACTATGATTAGTGATATTATTTATTGTTAGTAATATTCTTGTAATTGTTGCTATTATCGTTACTGCTATTACAATAATTACACTTATATACAGAAATAAATTTAAATTACACCCGCTACAGTTTATATGTTCATATTGTACAAATTGAGAGCAGATAATCTTGTTCTCTGAAGGGGCTTTCATACTGATTGCTGTTCTGGAGAATTTCCTCAGCTGCACAGAGACTGGGCAGGTCTCCGTGGCTGTGTTTTTATTGGCTTTGAAATTGTAATTTTTGCATAAGATTTAATGATTCCCCTTCATCTCCACATAAAAAAATCCCAGTCCTCCTTGAGGAAAATGGGAACTGATCAGAGGTAATAGCTTGGACTTTACTCGGCTTCCCTCTGGGTACTTCTTGAAATGGGAAACTTTGCCGTCCCTGAGTGCTTGCGTGGTTTACGGCAGTCTTTGTTCTGGCAGAAGGTGAGGATCTCCCCTTTCTGGTTTGCAAATCCATGCCGTTCTGCATGGCGAGGTTAGTATAGGAGGTTGGTAGTTTGCTTTGCAGAGGAAATAAAATACTGCTTAATTTTTCATGTGACATGTTCTGAGATTGACTGTAAAATGCTTCAAGATTGATAAAATTTTATATGCATGCAGACAAATCTCCCTGTCTGTGAATGAGTATGTTTAATAGGAGGTCTATTCAGTGATCAAGTCATGAGTTTCTGGGGCTTTGCCAGATACTGCCAAAACCTTTGATAAAGCCTTTGCAAGATACGTTTCTTAGGAAGGCGTAACCTGTAAAAGTGTCTCTGTATCGTCGTGTTCATTCAAAATCAAATGCTGATCATTTTTATGCACCCTGCTAGCAGAAGAGAGGAAGTGTAAAAAAAAATATTCTGTTGCTTGATTACATCCTACGAAAAGGCTCTTACAGAGTGATTTTTGCTCCTGCCCAAACGCACATCAATTTCAAAGACAATAGATGAACACATTGTCTGGCTGATTTTGTATAGGAGCATGGGTGCAGGTGACACCTGATGGGGGTAGTTAATCAGGGAGTGAGCAGATGTATGCCTGTCCCTAGTTTCTCACTTCTGCTTTTTGACGTTGCACAGTATTACAGTGTGCAAACGATTGTAGGGGATCGGTGTAGAGCCAGGAGAGCCCAAAAGGTGAGAACCTGCGTAACACTGATAATTTTCTGGAGGTGCCACGCTTGTTATAGAAGGAAGCCTGTGGTTCTTTTGGTATATCGCTGCTACGCCCAGCTTTTCACGTGCCTATGAACCCTTAAACATTGCCCATCCTGCCATACCTGCACACCGTCAGTCCTTCAGGCAACGTCTCCAGCGAAGCAGCTGTGTGAGCTGGGATAAACTGCCTGATGAGCTAGCCCAGAGAAGTAACTTTAGACTTACAGGTTAATAGAGCCACTTAACCAAAAATACAGCAAAACACCCCACCCAAACAAACCCCTCTGGTATTTAGTTAATTGTTATTTCTAGGGACATAATATCTCAAAATGCAGGTGGTAGGCTATGACCTTCTCACACTACGCGGTCTTGAGGAGAATTTTACAGTAGTGCCTGGTTCGGAGACTTTGATTTGGCCATTCAGTACTGCAGAAATGAGCATGAATCTATATATTGGTATATAACATTGCAGTATGTGCTACGGGTCTGCCAGATGTAAGCCTGTGGGTCCCAGAATTTTGTATGAATGAAGAGAAGTCAAAGATTTTTAAGTACGTTATTTAAGTGTCAGATGCTGGTAAAGGATGTTGTAGGTCCATGTTATAGTTTACAGCCTAGTGATTTGGTGATGGTGTTTGGGAACTGGTGACCGAAATGCTGGAAGTACTTCAGAGTGGAAAGCAGTAGCTTTAAGCCATAGAGGGATGTAGTGTTAATCCCTATGAAATAATATAAGAAGTCTTTGATGCTCCTGTTCTCCTTGTTTGAGCGTAGTCTCTTTGCAGTGTAATACTTGGAAAGATTATGCTTTTTTCCCCCTTAAATATATGCCACCTCATCTGTGGCTTTGCTCGGGCTTACCAAACAGTTATCTTTTCTTTCTTCCCCTTAGAAGAAGATGATGAATTTAAGGAGATTGAGTAGCAGAAATAAAAGGTGCTCTCCTTCATTTGTCTGGTCTCAGCACAAACCGTTCATTCTTTCTTTCTGGCTTGTGTTTGCCTAATCAGATTAGTCTTGAAACATTTTAAGTTGAGAGTGCTATTTATTTTCCTGGAAATCGTCTCTTTGCTATTTTTTGTTGATATTAAGACAAGTAACCTTTCTTTAGCTTTATTCTTTTTCCTTTAGCTTAATTCTTTGGGCAAAAATTTTCCAAAGCGTGTTCCAGGCATGGCAAAGAAAATGGGTGAGGACATAGACCAGAAAGAGAGCATGTCTCTGAGAAGGGAGGGGTTTTAGGAAGGCTTCTTTTTAATGCAGGGACAGAGAGCACCCCATGACGGAATGAAGGTACATATTGCAGACTACACCCACCAACATAGAAAAGCAGCATCAGACTTGTACTCAGCAAAGGGAGATAGGTAAAGTGGTATTCCAGCCTCCTAAAAGAATCCAAAGGAGAAAAAAATACCTTCAGTTTCAAAACTGCTTTGTTAAGTGTTACCTGTATGTCCACAGCAAGGCTGCAAGTTAAAGGTCCCATCACAGGTACATGGCAATTAGTGTAAATTTGCTGTTAAATGGGAAGGCCTTTTAATTTTATGGCTGAAGTTTACAATAACTTCTCTAATCAATAGTTTAAATGCAAGAAAATAAAACACTTTAACTGCATGTAGGACTCCAGAGCTTTGGCTTTGTTTTACTTTTGGTTATTTGTTCTGAAGGGATTAGATTAAGCGCTTAAAAAGCTTAAATACATAGGAGGTGATTCTTCTCTCTTTTATTGTGATATAAATTTGGCATAGTTCAATTAAAGTGAATGGGTATATACAGGTATAAAACTTGTGTAAGCAGTAAGAGTGTAAGTCCTATAGACTGAAGAGACCAAGAGGTTACTATAAATTGGAAAGATCTTGAGCGCTTGTTTGTTGCATAGCTGTCACTGAGTCATCAGTTTTAAAACAATGCATTATATCATTTTTATCCTTGATGTTTAACTTTTGTGTTCACTGGGAATAGATAGATTTTCCAGAATTATGGTTATGTCTTTAAATCTTTCATTTTGGTTGTGGTTGCTATGTTACAAGACAGGGATTTAGAAAAAAACTCCCCTTGCTTTGTTGGAAATTCAAAGCTTTTCACAGGTTAAATGATGGAAAATGGGAAAGTTTTAAGACCTATTTTTTTCAATAGGCTTGAGGTTACTGCTGAGATATGGGTGTGATGGTATCACTTTGTAAATGAGGCCCATTATGTGCCCCAGTTAAAGATAAGGAATTAGTGTGAAGTAGGAAAGACTTGAAAGGAAATGCAGTGAACTGTGCCGGTAGGCTGCCAGAGTTACGCTTTGGGAGTGGTAGCTACACTGCTCTTCAGCCCTTTGACCTTCACTGCTCTTGGGCATGCAGCGATGACCTCCATTCAGCTGGGAAGCTTCGTTGCCTCCCCTCAGATCAGGACCCATCCATGGTGAAGCTTTGGTTGTCCAGCTCCATGTTGGACACTTCTCCTGCGGCTGTGGTTGGGTGTTGCAGTGCAAGAGCACGTTTTGCCATGATCATAACAGAAACCCACGGCACCTGCTCTTCTGCTTCCTTAGCTGTTTGGCAGGGAAACTCAGAGCGCTGCTTATGATGTGTAAAGCTATTCAGCTTTATCAGCCAAGTTCCCTCCTAGATACCACAAGCGTGCCCTTAGAATCATAGAATCGTTAAGGTTGGAAGGGACCTTTAAGATCATTGAGTCCAAGCATTAACCTAACCTGACAAAACCACTTCTAAACCATATCCCCAAGTACCACGTCTACCCTTTTTTTAAACACCTCCAGGGATGGCGAATCCACCACCTCCCTGGGCAGCCTATTCCAATGCTGGTTAACCCCTTCAGTGAAAAAATTTCTCCTACTATCCAACCTAAACCTCCCCTGGCTTAACTTGAACCCATTTCCTCTCGTCCTATCGCTTGTCACTATGGAGAAGAGGTCAGTCCCCATCTCTCCACAACCTCCTTTCAGGTACTTGTAGAGAGTGGTAAGGTCTCCCCTCAGCCTCCTCTTCTCCAGGCTAAACAGCCCCCGTTCCCTCAGTCATTCCTCATAAGACTTCTCCCCCAGACCCCTCACCAGCTTCCTTGCCCTTCTCTGGACACGCTCCAGCACCTCAATGTCTTTCTTGTAGTGAGGGGCCCAGAACTGAACACAGTACTCGAGGTGGGGCCTCACCAGTGCCGAGTACAGGGGGATGATCACTTCTCGAGTCCTGCTCACCACACTATTCCCGATAAAGGCACTTTATTGCTTCTAAACTAGCAGGTTTTCCTTGCCCCTTTCCTTAATCAGACTGGTATAACTGTCTGTGGGTTCCGGAGGTCCCTATTTGGGACATTATCTAGCTAGTCCTCTAACCATCAGCAATGGGGTCTGTCAATCTTTGAAGCAGCTAGATCTCCTGTAACTCAAACAGTATTGTCAAAAACTGGAATAAGCTTATTGGGAATCCAAAGGGAAAGGCTGAGTTTTTTTTAGCTATAGTAAGAGTTCTGCAGATCAACATGGGTCGGTCACAGCTGGGACTGCAACTCTACTGAGTTTGCAACAATTTAATGAGATATTGGTAGGAGTTAAAATCAGATGTTAAATCTGTTGACATTTGAAATTGTAGTCACCAACAGGTTTTGGTGTAAGGATCACAAAAGTACACTGGAGCTGACTGACTGATGATCCAAATGTATAACGGCCCTTCCACTTCCTGAGTTATCGCACTCTTCACCCTCTAGGGAAGGTGGACGGAATGGCTGGGTGGTATTGCCCTCAGTTTAACTCTGGTACAGCACACCTCTGGTGCTGTCCGCTCTAACAACAGAATTTCCGAAGTGGCATTGGTTATCTTCGTTCGATTGGAGAAATTACAGTCATGTGGTAAACCCGCTGTGGATATTGATAATAATTTGCAAGTACTGGGTTGAGGTTGCCAAAGTTCCAACCTCCCCCTCCAGGTATTTTCCAGCCAGTAGCCTCCTAATGGCTATCAAAGAGCTTCCGATTAAATTTAAATAGAGATTATGTTAATGTTAATTCTCCTTGTCTTTAGTGTAGTCCATAGATGGGCAAACTAATACCAAGTATTGGCCATGCTGCTTAAAACCCTACAAAGAGTCTGCCATAAAGCTGTCTGAGGTCAGTGCTTCCATCTGGAAAGGTCTTGAGTTAGGTTTCCCACTCAGTGGGATAGCAATCCCTTGGATATATTTCTGGTGTTGTGGGCCTGTTAATGGCCATGAAAACGTGTACCTTTGAAACAACAAATGCTTGGGGTCAGGATTCGTTACTGGAAAACTCTGGACAGCTGAGGGCATGTCCAGCTGGGAAGAAGCAAGATGGGCTGATGGGGCTGAGGCTTGAAGCTGCTCACCGAAGAGCAGGCGCCGGCGGGGGCACCCGATAGCTGTTCATTAAAGACTGCTCTGCAGTGTAGCACAGTATCCAGTTACTCTGTGAAAATATCTAAAGGGATTTTTTTTTAGATTCAGGGGCTGATGAAGTTTAATTATCTCTGAGCTCAGATTTAGTTATTTTGCATAATTTTAATCACTGATGGCCTAATTTTCATAGGTGTTAACTCCCACAGTTCACGCTCAATAGGAGAAGCAGGTGCTCACACCTCTGGAAATGATGAGTCTTTAGGATCCAGCGTTCACAGCTGACTACCTAAGCCAGATATTGATAATCATTTTTTCTTTAGCCCATTATTCTTTTAAGAAATACTTCCCTAAACCAGCTATTTCCATGGCTGTGGAAAGATGCGTGTGTTCTATATTTAAGCTTCTAGTTTTGAAAGCGTAGACCTGAAGAGCACGATGTCCTGAAGTGGTGTGGAGGAGGAATCCTCTTCACCCGGTGTTTGATGAAGAGCACTTTTCAGTGCCTTTATTATAAGGGAAAGGTTGCATATAACACTGCAGGCTCAAGAAAGGTGATTAGGAATTCCCAGAAGGAACTAATAGAAGAAAAAATTCATGGCTGTGCTTTATATGTTGTGGGAGTTCAAGTATTTCATGCTTGACATATGAAAAGTGTATTCTTTATTGTTTTCTCTGTTGGTAATAAACCCTGTGAGTGTATCCAGATTTGCACATGCTACTGTATATTATTTAAGCGAGCATGACAGCTCAACTGAAAAGCACCTGTAAATTAAAAGTAATTGGCAGTATTCACAAATGTTTTCCATGAGTATGTTACAACATTCATAAGTGGCTGAAAATCATTCTTATGGCCATATTTACAACATAAGAAGTTAAGGGAACATGGATGTGTGCTCAGGTAAACTAATGAATTTAGTTTTTGTATAATTTTGAGATACATGTTTCCTTGCCTTAGCTATAGTCAGGGAACAGATACTTGCAGTGGAGAATACACAGAATTACAACGTGGAAGGCTTTTTCTGCAGAGGCGCCCCATTGCGCTTCAGCTTACGGCGATCAGTCAGCAGGCTAACAAACATACATCGTTTTAACAACCATGGATCTGCTGTAAGAGGAGAGAGCATTTATCTTGAGGATAAAAGAAGGAAATTATTTTACATAGTTCACATTACACAAAACCAACAAAGATAGTATGGAAAAAGTAAACTATGAAATTTAGAGGAGCAAAGGAATAAAGCAGCAGAAGTGTGAACAGATTGGTTATAAAAACAATATTGCCTAAGATTTGTGTTTGGGAAGCTGAAGAAAGACTTCAGGCTCTTATTTACTTCACTGATACTATGACCTGCGAATCAGAATGAATTATGCCTGTGAAAACGTTATGTTAGAAATACGCACTGCATTTTCAGACATGATGGGGAAAGAATTTTTGCTTTCCGCTGATACACAATAGTGTTTTCCCTATAGTTTTGAGAAGTTCTTCCTGGCATTTAAGCTGGTACATACCAATGACGACTGTCTGTACAGCATTCACATAATCTGTGCCCAAGAACATTATCCTTCCTTGAAAACCATTCATGCTCTTTATGTGTGAACTGAATATAGAATGAAGATGTTTTTAGCTAGAGCTTGCTGTGTATCACAACTTCTGGAAACTAAAATGAGAGAACGTGAGTTACTTTACCCAATCCCTTGAAGAAATTGGTAGTGCCCCAGGCATTTATAAAGCTGTCACCTGTAGAAAAGCCACCTCGTGCTTGGAGCTCTGTTGATGTATGTAGGGTTTTGGCTATTAAGTGCATTTCAGAGTGATGCGTTCAGCTCTTGGCGGAGAGAGGTGGTTTAGTGGTTTCAGCTGCATGTTTGAAAACTAGTTTTTGCACTTAATCGAACCTCTTAATCTTCATTTCTTCTTTGCACCTTGCTCAAAGGGTTTGTCAGGATGATTTAGTGTTTCAGAACGCTTTGGAGATTAGTGCTATGTGAAAAATTTTACACAAGTACTCCAGGCAAATAACAAGTACTTAACCTTTGTAAATTTAACATTCAAAATGTTTCAACCCGTTCCCCATTTTGAACTGGGAAGTGCTGCTATAAAGAGTAAACCGATTGTATTTTGTCATCTAATAGAGTACCACTTCCTCACACATAGTCTTTTCAAAAACTTGTTTTACCTGGTCTGTTTTATTTCCAAAGGTTTGCCTGGAGGACTTCTGAATGGAAAGCTTGCCAAATGTCTCTCCTCCTTGACCAGCAGGACCCTCACCATCACAAGCACGCAGGCCTTTGTGGAGGTGGCATACAAACCCGGGAGGTCTACTGCGTCCAAATCACCGTAGAAATCAGGATGCACCGACTGAAGGAAGGTACGTGCATAGGGTCATTCTGAACTGTCTGGCCCAAAGAGATCTGAGTAAGAGAAACGGGGGACGAAAAAAAAAGATAACATGCAGTCATTAGTAGGCTTTGGCTAGCTGATGGCCTCATTGAAGCCATGCTTACATAGGGAGGTGTTACTCAGCATCGCAAGGAGCAGGAGGGCATGGCCCTCAGGGTCCTGAGGAACTGCCAGGAGCCACAGTCTTATGGAGTGAACTGATGCCAGCTCTGTAGGTGTACTTGTATGGGAGGGTTTCAAAGGATGAAAGAGCTAAATTTTGCTTGGAGTTGAGTTTTCTTCCTCTCTCGTATATCAGGTAGCCCATCCCCTTGGTAGCTGATTCCATTTATCTGTGCTTGTAGTCTCGGTTTAGAGTATAAAAAAAGATGTCACACTCCATTCTGGGTATGGCTTTACCCTCTGCTTCAGACTGATACACAATCTTTCTTGTGATTTGAAGGGGAAAGCAAAATAATATTGTCACAACTTCTGAGCAGACAGACGTTTTTTGGACTCTGGAAGTGAGTTATTTTTCTTTTAGAAGAATAATGAGTAGATACAGAATCATGATGAATAATTCATCTTAGGCTCTTTTATTTACTCTATGTAGTGCTCTTGCAGAATATGTTTTTGAGCAGAGAAGTAAGATAATAAGAACACAATATCATATCTTAGATTAATTTACTTACAAAGGCAAAGCAAATGTTTCCTGGACACCCAGTGTGTCCCAGCATCCCACACAGACTCTGGGGTTATAAAGAACCAGACGTGTTTTAATCTCTGCTCAGTCCACGCATAGTTGCTGTTTCACCTGTTCCAAACATCTGGCACTACCTTCCTCTCCCAACACAAACTCCCCTCTGTTGTTCCGCACAAGTATGCGATGCACGTGACTTTCAAAGTTAGGAAAGTGCTGTTGATGAGAGGTGTATAACATTTTTTGACTGTCTTCATCCTTCTGACCGCTTCTGTGGTCCCTGCAGCCACTGCACGGCAAACTGGTGAGCAGCAAGCTTTAAGTGACTTCATTCATGCTGCTTTCTTCTTTTTCAGTATCGTGAATTACTCAAGAAGATTAGAGGAGTGCATTTGGAACCCTTAGACCAATATAATTCGTAACAGCATTGGTGCTATATATCCAGCGTTTGATCACCTGCGTTAAAAGTTCAGTTCAACTTAACAGTTGCAAGCTTGTCCCTCATCAAAAAGAAAACACTGGGATACCTCTTCCTTGTTTTTACAGTTCTAGCCCTTCGGATTTTAAAAACAAAAAAAGTTCATATAGGCAACTAAAGAAACCAAGCATGCAGAGCAGTCATACAAGGTATAAATTACTACTGCTGTTCCAAGGCAGTAGTGCAGATTTACAGTAGCTCTTCGAAAGTGAGAACCCCACCTATTGTCAACATGATGGCATGCAAATAGAAAGAGGGAAAGCCTTCCCTATAATCCCTCCCTATCCAGTAATATTGTGTCTCTCATTTACTAACTGATCAATTTTTGTTCGTTGAATAAATAAGGAATGGCGTATTTTCTGGCCTCTTTCCTGGCAATCTGAACTGATAGAACACTTTTATTCATCACTGGGGCATCTCATATTATATTGTGCCATTTTTTCAGTGATGGGAAGAAGATGAGGGTGAGGGGTCTGGGGGACAAATCTTACGAGGAACGGCTGAGGGAACTGGGGCTGTTTAGCCTGGAGAAGAGGAGGCTGTAGAGAGATGGGGACTGACCTCTTCTCCATAGTGACAAGTGGTAGGATGAGAGGAAATGGGTTCAAGTTAAGCCACGGGAGGTTTAGGTCAGATATTAGGAAAAATTTCTTCACTTATCCAGCATTATCCAGCATTGGAATATGCTGCCCAGGGAGGTGGTGGATTCGCCATCCCTGGAGGTGTTTAAAAAAAGGGTAGACGTGGTCCTTGGGGATATGGTTTAGAAGTGGTTTTGTCAGGTTAGGTTAATGGTTGGACTTGATGGTCTTAAAGGTCCCTTCCAACCTTAACGATTCTACGATTCTATGAGGAGCCTTCTATGTATAAGCAAATACAGCATTTAATTGCTACCATCAAAAGTACAGTAATTTTTCCTTCTTCACCTCTTGAGTGTCCTTAAAGGGATCATTCAGGAATCAAACAAGCGAGTCTAATAGGATATTACCATCCATCACAGTTGTTATTCTTCTGGTTACTTCCAGTGAGAATTTGGACCTAGGCCCAATGACATATGTGAAAGAAGATTTTGTCCCGTGGTCTCTCCAGGAGCATTCTTGGATAAAATATGTTGAATCCTAGTTAGAGACAGGTACCATCTGTGATGTATTTATAGATATTGCTCAAAGCTCTTTTATCCCCCAAGGATATCTTTCCCATTTTTCATTTGCTTAGTCTTCCCATCTATTTCTTCTTTTATTAAAATGTTTATATTTAGAAAGGGAGCCCCTGTTTTCTTGAGTCTCTATATATCAGTTATTCAGAAGGTTAAGTCTGCTGAAATCTTTCTATATTTTGATTATAAAATTCCAACTTGAAGATACTGGAAATGGAAAACTTTCACTTGGGTATTACTTTCAGAAATGCCTTGATAAGATTTCATATCTTTCTCCCCAAGAGGTGACCTAAATAAGAAACCTCTGTCTCGATCCAGGTGAAGTTACGTATATTTTTAGTCCTTAAGGAGGAAGTCCATACTTTTAACATGGGTGATGAGTACTTGGAGGAAGAAGGTCTTCCAGTCTTTGAAGTCCTTTGTAATATTCTTGCATTCTGAGACTCTTGCATCCTGATGAAGCTGGCAAGGAACACTTGATAAATGTGTAAAGTGATGTGTCATTCAGTTACCTATATTTCTGTGTACGTAGGTAAGGCAATGCACAGGCGCCTAAGCTAAAAGGCTGCACTAGTTTTGACGTTAGCTGTTCTGTCCGAGGAATCTACATCTCTGTTCAGTTGTTAGGCTTTTGTTAATTTAGACTGAACTTTAACATAATTAGCTTTAAACAGATCCTTGTGATTTTTTTCTTTAAGTATCTCATTGAATTTTAACACATTTAAATTTATAATGCTTAATTTTCACAGAGGTGGTCAGCTAATACTTCAAGTTTATCATTATTCTTTTGATATCCAGAGATGGAAGCAGCCAATCTACATGTTTGAAATGATGTTGCTTTTAACGAGGAGACAGATTTTGCACAAAAAGTAGCATAGAATATGCAATTGGGACAGATCCGATCTGCCCTTTCTGCCCTTCATCTCTGGATACTCCCTGATCCCTGCGCCCGGACGTCCCATGTCTGGAACAAACTGTAGACACAGTAGTGGTTACCCCTCTTCGTACCTCTTTCTTAGTGTAAATCTGTTCACTTCTATGGAAGCTCTTTTAAATAAAGCAGAAATGCAGATCCTCAACTTATTTTCAAAGCCAGACACTTGTAACATGGGACACGTGTATTTTCTTCTCTTTTGTAAGTGGGCTTTTCTGGATTGAGATAAGATTTTATGACTGTTGATTTTATAAAATGATATCTGAAAGGTGTTTTCCCACAATAGATTTTAATTAATCTGGGTGAACATCACTAACTAACAATCCCGAGCGTACCAACAAAAAAGACATTTGGTAAAATACGGAAGAATATTATGCAATGATCCCTTTGTGAAATCTCTCTCCTTGTTTGGCCGTACAACTCTGCTCTGAATCACAATAAGTAAGTCCGATAATATGGGAAATAAAATTCCTCTTAGAGTCTGGGAATGGCGTCTGTGTTTATGTTCAGTTAGTAAACATATGAGGTTCCTACATTTAATCTTCTTCCTCAGGAATTTTTTAACTTCTCTCCTGAAGGCCAGGGAGTAGCCTTTTGTTTTCTTATTAAATTATGCTTTTTGGATTTATCTAGAGACTGTAACTCTTAATCAGTAGTCTGGAGGCTGGCATCCTTTATAAAATTCTCCAGAAGCACCTCCTCTCTTATCTGAACTAGTTACCTACTCTCCCTAGTGACTGGGATTGCTGTTCTCTCCATGTTTTTTGTAGCTTTCTAACGAGGGATCTGCCTGCCCTGTCATTCTTTCATAAAATTTGTGCCTTATATATCTTGACATTTTTTCTTTTTTACTTGTTTGAATGAGATCCAATTTACCTCTCGCTTTCAGAATTTTCTTATAATGTATTTTGGAGCCTGTCTGCTTAAGTTTTAATTATAGGACTGAAAAGACCTTTGTGAAATGCTGTTCTTACTTGAATCTTCTTTATTGTTTACCCACTATAGTAAACTTGGCTAATAAAATGTATCTCTTATTACCGTCTCACCAGCAAATCATTGCAGTTTCGTATCTTCTTAATCTTTGTTATTTTCCGTCCGAAAATCCACGTTAAATTCTCATACCTGTACAAGGCTCTAAAGTTTTGTTTACAATTTTTTTGCTTAATGAGTGTCTCCATCATGTTTGTGTCCATATATTTATTTTTATTTGATCTTGGATTTCAATAGCAGTTATGTGAAGTAGTTGCACCTTCATTATTCTTAGACACCTTTTAGTGTTACCCTGCAGAACTATTTCTTACAGAAGTCTTAATTACTTTTATACCCCTCTTTTCTTGGAGAGATATTCAGCCCTCACCTGTTAGTAGATGTAGTTTCTTAACTTACTTATTCCACTGTAGTTCACCAGCCTATACCTGGTTTTGCTTTATTTTTAGCATGCATTTCCACCTGGTTCATCTTACATCAGATTTTTTTTTAATAAACTTACATGTCATTGGCTGTAGCAGCAAAAACTCCTTTAGTCTGTTTACAATTCAGGACTTAGTAAATACTCAAGTACCTCTTCAGGTCTAATGGTTAGTTTGTGATCCACCCCTGTGTGTATTCCCTTATGTATTTTTGTCTTACAAGCCACTCTATGGAAAGAATCCCCAAATGGTCTGAAAGTGAAAGTGTTCCCCTGCACTTTCATCTAAGTCCTACTTATACAACACTCAAAATGATAATTTTATGGCCTTTATCCTTTCTTGTTTTCCACAAAATATTGTGTGTTCTCCTTACTTCTCATAGACAGAAATGTCTAATCCTTTTCTATCTGATGAGTAAACTTTTCAGACTATTCTTAATTCCCATATGGGAGATGTTTTGGCACTGTATTTTATTTTCCAGAAATTAGTGCCTCTTTGGAGTTGCACAGAGATGAATTTGAGGACTCCTTTCATTCACATCTTGTATTATTCTGTATTTATTCTCATCCCTTTCTTTCTGCCTGTTTGTCTTTTTTTAGCTCTAAAATACTTGGTTTTGCCTTTGCTCTGTATGCTCTGTTTCCTNTGTTCTGTGCTGAATCATGATCTTCCAATGCGTGCCTTCTGGGGGATTAGTGTTTCAAATTGGTACGTGTGGCATCTGTTCAATAAACTATGTAAGTACTTTCAGGAGGGGAGAAATACCAACGAAGAGTCCTATTTGAACGTGCCACCAGCGCTTTGGGTGCCAGCTGTCTTGTGAGCCACCAGGTCCGTCTCTTTAGAAGCAGTAAGTTGGTTGTGCAGGTTGTTGTCATTTATGGCTGTTACCATCCTGCATATTTATTGGGAAAAGACTGTGTTGATGGAGATAAGCTGCTCGTCGGAGTTGGCGTGGGATGTGCACTGTTGGAATGAATATGAACACCGTGTGGAGTACGAGTCCTATATTAAATGCATGCTGAGGTTTTTTTTTTTTTCAAGTTTATGCTGGTGAAGCTGCAGGAATGAGAAGATTGATTTACTCTACGGAAATTAGAATTTAGGGACTTTGATGTTTAAATGCTGTTGTCCTTGTCTGGTTTATGAAATTGAAAAGGAATAGGTTAGAATATATTAGTAATGAGAAAACTTGACTAGGACCACAGCGGGGAGAGAACTGATGGTCAGCAGTGGTATGGAGAAAAGCTTTGTTTGACTGGATCGTGATACAGCAACAGGAGCATCCAGCCTCTGCTTGTTTGACCTGAATCACAGAAACCATGTTCTCAGGTGGAAGAAACCCCACTAAGGACCCCCCTCATCCCAAACTTGTTAGTTATCATTGGGATGACCGAACCGGCCTGAAAAGATGAGAAATACACCTCTGAAGTGTAAAATATATTCAGGCAAGTCTGCATCAGATTTATATTGCTGGGATGCCGAGTTATTGATCTGTAAGCTCACCAAAAGCTGAGCAGAATTTACGAGATACAACTCACATAATGGAAAAATAAATATGTAACAGCTGGCTTCTTCGGGGGAGACCCTTTAGAAGCAAGAGAGGAAATGATTTTATTCAGATCGTTGCGGTGCTTGACAGTAGTGTTTGAATGTGTATTTCAAAAATTTTAGTTTGAATCCATTAGGGAAAATGTTATTTTCCCTAATGTCTTTTAGAGGTGTAATATTTTCAGTTCTTTCATGTCTAGAAACTAATTAAAGTAAAATGAAGAGAATAATGTATAAAAAGACCTTGACAGTGAATGAAATGTGCCTTCTTAAAAGGTACCTTATAAAGAATATGCCTTTTTTTTTTTGTCGACAAGCTATTTGATATGACCATGAAATATTTGTCACTTTATAAATACTTTTATTTATACAACTGCCTTTGAGATGCAGCAAATAATATGCTGGCCAGTCAGTTCACGTGAGACACTATGTTTTGGTTCAGGGTTTTATCTTTGAAAGCTAACATTTTAATTGCATTTGTATTTTTGCCATTATTTCCTGCCACTGGAACTGGATTAATTTTACTCAAAACAGTGATGGTATGTTCTCAGTAATTTTGTCCTGTTGTTGATATGAGGATGGGGAGCTGCATTGTGTTCAAACAATAATGTTGAGTCAGATGAAAAAATAAAAGGATTTGTACGTCCGAGGCTGTTCCACAAACTGGGACACTGGGGTGAGATAACGAAGCCCATGATGACTGGTCCGGTCCTGGAACAGGAGGCATTTGAGATAAATCGAGCTTGTGAACTTGGGCCAGCTGTGCGTGGAGCAGCCCTGCTGCTTTCAAGATCCAAGCTGGCACGGCCATGCCATGAGTGGACTAGCTTAGCGTGTCACTAGCTTAGCTCTGGGTCACCTGTGCCATGTCCCAGTATCACAGAGACATCCACAGTGGTGCTTTTCTCGTGGTACCAGGAATCCTGCAGTGGTGTGGCATTCACAGAACAGATTTCCGCTCCTTGATGCTCCTTTCTGTTGAACGAACGCTAAACTTCGCAATGGGCAAAATTCACGCTTTTGTGAGGCTTTCATGAAATATATCTCCACCTTTGGGTTTTCTTCTCTGTTTTCCTTGTGGCTTCTCTCACCTTCTCTGGTGGTCTGTCCCAATGATTTCCAGCATCTGGTGGCCTTTTCTGGATAACAGCCAACAAGGCTCGAACATCCGAGAAGATCTCTCTTTTCTTGCCATCATTGCCTTCACTGGGATCCCGGCATCCTGGTTGCCTCCACTGTTTTTCCTGGACACTCTTAATGACTTGTCACCTCTGGTCTGCTGAGTTGTGTGACTGGTGGTGGGAAGCCCCACGTTCACTCTGAATTTTTGCCAGACCTGCCGTTTCTGTCGAGAATCTCTAAAAATCCTGCTGTAGTGAGACAACACAATATCCCAGTGGGGATCAACATCCCGTTGTACAGCAGAGGATATGGACACAGGGAAACTTTTTATTCCACAGAGTGCTAATAGTCTGTGTCACTTTAATAAAATTGCGAGGGTCTTTATTGTTCTGAAATACATTAAACCGTTGTTGCTCTTGGCAATCCGCTATTAACCCTCTTTCATGCTGTGATTAGCCTTCTATTCATACTTTTTTGTTTCTTGTCTATTAAATAGATTTTAATTGAAAATAGGACTTCAACTTTGTGCCTTGTGGCTTCAAAACTAATTGATTCTGCTTAAAAGCATAAAGGCACCCTTCTTCATCAGGCATGGGGTACATTAGGCTTTTTAATGGAAGGATGCACCGGACTAGGGTTGGTGCCATTTCCAGGCTAGTTAAATTACATTCACTACTTCTCCTTTGTCTAATCTTTTGTTTTTGCTATAAAAACAAGTCTTTCAGGTTAGAGAAATTACTTGCAAGTGTTGTGCTGGGTTTATCCCTATTATGTTTTACACATGCAGGTGTTTTTATAACACAACTCATTCCTTTGTTATTTTCTCCAGTAATTTCCCTTTGTATTGATCCAAGTGTCTTTGGTTTGTAAGTCCTGGCAAAGGCAGTAAGAACTTTTGCAGCAATATTCCATCCCTTTCTTGTACCCTGGCAATCACTAATTTGGCTTAGTTTTGCCAAAATATATGGTAAGCATCTGGATTTATGGCCTTGAGAATTGAATATTAGCTAAAATATGGCTGCACCAATATATAAGAGACAGTCCTGATATTCTTTGCCTGTATTCCAGATATGTTAGTGATATTTAGAAATGTCTCGTTTAGGTGTTGGTATCAGAAATACTTGTTTTTTTCACTGTAAAAGGGAAATGAAGTAAAGGTCCAGGAAAAAAAAAAAAAGAAAGCGTTATTTATCTCCTGAGGAGTTGAAAAACTAAATTTGAAAGGAATCACTGCAACCCAAATGCTGTCCTATACATTTTTCTCTCTGTCTGGTCATCATTACTTCTTAGCATAGTGTTGGTATGTATGTCTGCAAGTATGTGTCTGTATGACTATATTCACAGATAATTTATTTATTGGCTTAAAATTACATTATGGAAATAATCATATGAGAGCTGATTTCCTCTTCCACTCTTCCTCCAAATCACTACCTCAGTAAAAATATATAGGGAAACAAGATACTTTAGAACCCAATTTATTATCTCCTGCTGGTAGCAATAACCTGAAAATAACGGCAAATAGTAAAATTCAAACTTGAGGCAGACACTGGTGCTGGGAACAGCTGTAGTCACATTTATAAAGGATAGATCCAATATAACAGCTATAGAAATGTGCAATGTTTCAGAGGCTCCCAGATTAGTGGTTGATTGCTTTTTCAAGTTTGTTCTATAGACTGGGAAGAACACAGGATTTTAAAAGGTACGAACAAGCGTAATAAATAAGCTGCTACTTGAATCAGAGATATTGCCTCCCTCTCTTACTCTTCTCCTCCCTGGCTTCGGCCTTCCCCTCAAAAAGTGGCTAATAATTTTTCCCAGGAAAATAATTGCACAAAAAGCACTTTTTTTATATGAAAGTAAAAAAATGCCATTATGAAGTCAATTATTGAGCAAACTCAGAAGGTTGTCCAGTATGTAAAGACAGTCCTAGCAGTTGCATTCATTTATTATATGCATTATCTGAGATTTTTGTCCTGCACAGGGCATCCCCAGCCAGGCTATCTGCACTGCTTTGGAGGCTGGTGTGTGTGAGAACTTTGGCATTTCAAAGATTCACAGAAAAGCCCCACCTTACAGTTCATTTGAAAAAAAAAAAGAAGTAGTATTTATTAGAGTATGAAAGAATGGCAATAGACAATCTCATCAAGCTTTTCAACAAAACTGGTGGAAATCAGAGTTATCAGTCAAATGGCCGAAGAAGAGATGAAACTCTTTTATAGAGGACCCCGCTGATCCATCCAGTCACTCTGGCTATTGTGCTGGAAATTGTGGCTCTTTATACCCTCCTGGTTTTGGAAAAGGATGCTGTTGCATGTGCGTTTATTAATACAGCTTGTTTCTTTTTGTTCTTGTTTTATTCCTGAAGAGTTTCACTGGAGGATTGTAGCCAGTGCAGAGTGAGCATAAGCTGGCACAGGCCTGGAATATATTTGGATATTTGATTAGAATAGTCTGTGTATTTTCTGATTTACATTTTACAGAATATATAGATTTACTTAAGGAAGTGAGTAAACAAGCAGTCTTATTCCAGTGACTAGTAGGATATTGGTCCTGGGAAAAGAGCTCCCAGTGCTAGAATTAAATAGGGCATCAGCCCGAGGGAGGAAGAGGAGCAGGAAGGTGGCTGGCAAAGGAGAGGAAGGCAGGGATTTCCTCCAGGATAGGAAGGAGTCTTCCATGAGTCTGCAATGGCTGGTAGGCTCAGCCTGCAAACAAACACCTGCCTCTTTAACTTTTTGTCATCAATTTTTCTTTTATCCAAAATCAACTTAAAATACCCTCGTCACCACTGGTTGTAGCTGGTTAGTTTTCAAGGCAGGAGAACCAACCCACTTTATCTACTGGCTTCCACATTTAAGTAGTTAAATTGCAATATACAAACAATCTGAAAATTGGTGAGGAAGAAAGAGCCATTGCTTACAACGATGTTTTGAGTTAGAGCAGAGTAGGACTGGACTTTATTCCTCGGGCTGACCATCTGCACTCAATTTTATTTCATTGTCATTTCTTCAAGCGAACTCTCAAAAAATGATACAGTTTCGCAGAGCTTGAAGCTGAAAGGCAGGTTAAGCCATGCATGAGGCTTCTTGGTAAAATAAACACTCTTATCCTTAAAACTCTAATATTTATCTCATTCTGCCTGTCACTTCACTTGCAAGGTCTCTAGAAAAGGTCTGTTTACGTTAGCGTTCAGGTGAATTGGATTTATGCGAACCTTGTTGTAATCTCTAAATGAACATGTCAAAGACCTTACAGTGTCTCAGAAATCATTCAGAAAATGGTCTTTTTTACTAGCATATTATCTTGCAGGTCAGAATTAAATCACAGCTGTTGTTGAATCCTGTTACTCTCATGAGCTGGAATCATAAGCTCTGATATTGGTCTTAAGTCTCAGCTTCAGGACATGCAAATGAAAATTTACTGGGATTTTGAGCACTGAAGTCTTGTGTTTTAAAAAACAGTTACGCTTTTCTTCAAATGGTTCATTTTAAAGAAAATGGTAAAATATCAGCAAAATAAAAGATTACTCATATATTGGGCATATTTTTATAAATTCTTTTCAAGTCAATTCCATGCATGGAAGCAAAGGAAAATAGACATTAAAAATAAAAATGAAGATAAAGCAAACTCAGTAGCTATAAAAATTAATGAAGTCTTGGTAATACCATGGCAGAGTAAACTCAAACAAGCCTTTGCCTTTTGAAAGACTGCTTTGATATTGATATATCTAAAGAGACAGCCAAATTCAGTCCATAATGTAATTAAAATGCAGTATCATATAATGACTCAGAAGATAGATTTAAGAGTCTTTCCCTTCTTATCCTTACTCCCTCTGCCCCAAATAAAAAGGCGAGAGAAGTTAATTGAAACTAGAAATCTCTTATGATAAATGAAAATACAAAGGGAATCAGCTTTCCAAATTTATTGTGAGTATCAACTAAGCTGGTACTTTGGCAGAGTTTGGGGTTGGCCCATCTCATAGATGAAGAAGTTTGGAGATCCATGCCTGCCTTGGGTGCAGGCAACTCAAGAAAACGTCTCACCTCCCAGGCAGGAAAGATGCTTTCTGTGTATGTCTGTGCAGAGGAAACCAAGAGCTCTGCTCGGTTTTATTTAAAGTAGATGAAGAAAATCCAAAGGTCTGGATCCTGGGACCTAGAGGTGGCGGTGCCCCTGAAGGGGATGGGTGTGGGGATGTTCCCCTCTGCTCAGGCTTTTGTCACCTGCCTCTGCCTGGCTCCTAATTGCAGTGTGAGCTTTTTGGATTCTCTTCTTAGACGTCTTTCTCTTCAGTACGGCGTAAGGAGGTCTCCTTGGCCATAAATGTGGGGGATTAGATTCTGGGTTGTTGTTCCAGCATTGTAGAAAATCAGCATTGACTTTATTATTAAGGCACCTGCTTACCATAGTCTTAATTGGCCTGCCGAATATGGACAATTTAGATAAAACTTTACGTGCTTTGCTGAACAGAGGATTAACTTTGTGCTCTGAGAGATAAGACCCTAAAAAAGCACTGGATTTTGGTGCATTCTGGAAAACGAAGGCCAGCAGTAAACTGCAGAGCTCTGTGCCTTGCTCAGGGCAAAGTCACAGCCCTGATTTTCTTTTTTTCTTTCTTTTTTTCCCCTCTTAGTTACTAGACCAGTTGATGGGAAGCTTTGCCTGGGTCCTGCTCCCTCCGCCTCCCAGCTGTGTAACGTGCCGTGCCCGTCCGAGTGCGTGGTGTCTGCCTGGTCGGCCTGGGGCCCCTGCCTTCACGAGAACTGCCAGGACCACCACGGAAGAAGAGGTAATGGCTGCTCTTACGCATCGCTTTTGCAGCATTGGGGGATCTAAAGTGGGTAATGGACTGTTATGATAAGATGGCAGAAGCATTTGAATTCTACATTGTGTCGAATTCTACATTGGGAGCTTAATGGTGTTTTTTTTTTTATTTTTTTTAAATTAATCTGTCATAGGGTGAAGCTCTTAGATGTGCGTACAGGAGCGGAATATGACCTTTGAAAGCCTTTTGCAGTTATTCTTGGGAGAAGGAAAAACAATATAAAAAGATAAGATTTTCAGCCTAATTCGGATCCTTTTATCCTTCACTGAACTTGTAGAAAAGGAGGATTTCCTGGGATAGCAGCTGCAGACCTCCGTAGTGCCAGGCTGTCCCCCTCCGATCCCCCCTGGAAGCCCTGCTGCATGCCTGGATTCCAGGGCAGTGCTCAGGCGAGGTTGGAGGGAGTTAGGGCTGAGGTGTACCCCACATCTGGGAGTCAGGCTGACCCGAAAGATTGCTTTCGTTGTTCTGGGTTTGGTTTAAATTCTTGGAAGAAGAGCATGCAAATAGAATTTCACCCCCCTGGATCTTAACTGACTAGTGTATGTGTTTGCTGCTGCAACGCTTTGAGACTCATTGCAGAGCATTTCTTAAGGCTCTAAGTTGAAAAGACGACTGTTGGAGTTCACGTCAGGGAATGAATATTACTGTTTGGAAATTACACTTTTCTGAAAACAGCGTAAGCTTTTGAAGTGATTGGAGCGGGTCAGAATTTTTCAAATTAAAAGAGAAATAATAAAAAATATATGGTTAAATGTAAAGACTTGCAAAACCATTTCATTTTTAAGTTGTTTTGAATGATTTCTTTTTGCTGGTTTGAGAACGGTGGAAGTTTGGGCTATTATATTCTCTGAAATGTTTTATTTTCCATTTTCTTTTCTGTTTCATGGCCAAGGCAGTTCCATGTGGCCTCCACTAATGCTGTATATTCTCCCCTTCTCTGAGGTTGTTGTAGGAAAGACCACCGTGGATTTTTTTTCTGCCTTTCTTAGCATTTTGTGTCATTTACATAACAAAACATGCTGAAAGATACTTGCATATTAGTTCTGCATTTTATATAGCAACATGACTTTTGGTTTTATTCAGAAGGAGGTAGATTATGTAATCAATTCTTTCATTATTTCTGTAACCTTTTTCTTCCACTTTACATTTGAATCTTCCAATTTAATAGGATGTCATTTCAGAGAGGTCTGATATGCATTATGTATCAGAAATCCTTACACCCTCATAAAGCAGAATACTAATTTCTTAGTAAACTGCTCTGCTGTATCTCAAAACAAGTCTTTTCATTAGTGGGTTCCCAGGCAGAATATAGATGTCCTTTATGTCTTCAACTCCTTGACTGTTTCTCTCTTTTTATCTTAATGTTGTTATTACATTAATATATCCATCAGTAGCGAATTCCTATATTTGGACATGTGTATTTCTATCTGATGTTGATGAAAAGGAAAGAGAAATGTGAAAAATGTGGGTTGGTGGAATTCTTCACACACTATTAGGTTTTGCATGCCTGGGCTGTGGGCACATACTGTCAGAAGTGCCGTCCCAATCAATTCAGTTTCTGTGTTGTGCTCTTGTTTGTCTTTACATCCCCCAGTTCCAGGTGCCCTATATAGTCCTCTTGCTACTAGATTATTGGTATAAATAATGTTTTGCTGTTGTCCGGCTAATTCAGTTTCTCCTTTTCCAGGCTTTAGAATGAGACAAAGGCAAGTGATCGTGGACCCGGTAGGCACCCCGGCAGGTTGTCCGCATTTAATTGAATCTATTCCTTGTGAAGACCCGGTGTGTTACGAATGGATTGTTTCAGAAGGAATATGTGTGACTGACCATGGAAAATGTGGACCTGGAGAACGCATGCTGAAAGCTGTATGCAAGAACAAGAAAGGTGTGTAATGGTATCGTCTTAAAAGCCCCATGTTTTTTTGTGCCTCCTTCTGAAATGGCATTCTGCTGCAGAGCAATTGCGATTATTTACAATAGCTCCTTACTGAGATTTTATGAAACTTCAGATTTCTGAGTTGATTGTGATGCTCACAAAAGCCTAGTGCTGATATTACCCGGGATTTTGCTTGGAGCTATTTTATCTGTTTTATCCTAAAGGAGATAGCTCACCAGTACAGGTCATGTGTTGTCACCACTGGCCTTATCACGACAAAAGTGGGATGCAAGTGGCCTGGTTCTCCCTAGAATCCTCTTCTTTGCACATCTTGTACTAAAGTAGGGCTGTCTCTGAGGCCAGGAGCACTACGGGCATTCACAAAATTAAGCTGGCCCTTAGCATTTCTTGTATCCTCAATTTTTAGTGTGCAGTCTGAATGTTTATCTCACTGCGATAACCCTCTTACAATCATGAGAAGGGATGCTCAGTTGTGCTGCCAAAATTAATACAAGAATTAGATGTAAATGAAAGATTGTACTGAGTAATACTTTATTTGGCAGCAGTTTGAGACCTTCAGTGTGTTCAGTTTACAAGTTGTTCATAATGAATAAGTACATTTTTATATGACGTTTACAAACAACCAGCAAGAGCTTATTTCTCGTGCATGGTTTGAACCTCAGCCAAAAGTTTCATTTCTTGATAAGGTCAGTGTTGTCAGATCTTTAGATTCAATTACATGGAGCATGATTTTGTAGTCCTTAGTCACAGTGAGACTGTGCTATCGTCTCATAAGTGGCAAAATTGTGGAACTTTACAGTCTGATGTTATATCTGAAATGGAGAATTCTTCTTTTACTTGGTGCTTAGACCTATCACAGGAAACAATTTCAAGTCGATAACAAGGGGGGTTAATTGGCAAGTGGTTAAAAATAGTGTGTCATTTATGAGGCATTAGAATATGAGAGAATGAAATGATGGCTGCTTTGTCTGAAGAGCACAGGTTCTCCTGAAGTATGTTGAAGATATATGTGGTTTTCTTGTAAGTTTGTGAAAATGGGGGGAATAAAAAATCTGCGACTGTTATAAAGTGACATAGCCAGGATATACTGAAGAGCAGAGCATACATATTTAGCTGTCTCTGAATTTGGTCTGAGGGGTGTCTTCCAATGTGTGATCATAACTGTGGGTCTGGTCCTGCAGCCATGTGTGCAGATGGAGTCTTGTATTGCTGAGGAGCTCCACGTACTTCACGCTGTTAAAACTGTGCCAACATCCATTTTTATGCACCAACTTGCGACTTGGAAGGAAAGCACATAACATGGCAGATGCTCATTGATCTCTGATCAAACTGTTCTCTGTGACTATGATCCTTAAGAAACCGTGTCTTTGAAGTGTCTCTTCTTCACTTAATTGTTCAACAAGATGTTGGAAGTCTCACGCTACCCTTTTCATTTCAATTACTCTGTGCATGTTCTGCTTACCAAGAAAATAAAAGTTGGAACATTCTTCCTGCCCCGCCACCCTGAGGCAAACATTGTCCCTAGACGTGATTGTTGTCCAGTTCAGATTGAGAAGGTTTCACAAGGAAATACCCATATCACTAGGCAGATGGGAAGCACTGGTTAGTGCTACTTTTAAGCTTTTCTGAATTTTTCATCCAGTAGGATAGGACTGGCAGAGTCCTTAAAGTCAAAATTGAAAAAAAAGGTAAATTTGTTTCTTCTTCTGTCAATCCAGTAATGTTAGTTGCTTTGTTTATAACCTTCTTTCCTTCTGTAATGTTTTCTTAACCGAATTCCCATTGCAGTAAGTGGTCTCTTTTCTTGGATAAGAGCTGGAGTTAAAAAAGTGAAAAAAAAAAAAAATAAAATAAGTAAAATCAGAGTTACATGAAGTGTTTTGCCTGGAATTGCCTGTTTTTTTGGTAGTGGGAAGCCAGCAGGGAGTCGTGTGAAACTGAGAGACGTATCAATTACAGGTAAAATAGTATAAGGCGTATACTAATGCATACCATTATTCAGTTCAAAATTCTGTGCAAGTAACTGCTCTGCTGAAAGCATCTAGGGTAGCTGCGTTATGTGCTGGTATTTTCATTTACTTAAGCATCTTTTGTAGAATTCAACTCCATATCCTAAAATCCAGTCTTTTATCCAGTCATTCTGTCATCTGTGCCTGGCATTGTTGTTCAGTATTTCCACTGAATACCTAAGGGGATTAAAAAAAATATATTTTTTGGACCCCGTTAAATGACAAAATCCGATATATCATCATCTTAACGGCAGCTTTTTTGGGCCTGGAGTATGTTGATTAGGGTACTTTGGGTGTTCTGTGTATCCCTGCCTGCAAGATGCCTTCATTTTCATATAAATGCCAGACTTTTTGGCATGGTGCTGTCTTCTTGTTGCAGCGTGATAGTTCACTTCTCTTTAGAAGTTAAAAGTAGCTGAGTCTCCTCCTCTCCCTCCCTCCACAGTTTGGCTGAACATGCCGTATCCCTCGCTAGCCCGTGCTCTGCAGTGTAATGCTGGGCTGTTACGTGCTGCTCTCCACGGCTCAGAGACCTGAGGCCTTTTTCATGAGGAAACTTTTTTTTCCCTTGCCAAAAATGAGCTTTAATTCCACTGATTGTAATGGGAGGGAACTGGCCATGGTTTTCAGTCCTGTCTCCCATGAAAGGGGACTTTGCTGCTGCCAGTAGAGCCTGTGCGATCCCATTGGCTTAAACTTCACTCCAGCAACGTGGAGCTTGGAGGCACGTCTTTGTCTCTGATACATGTTGATAGGCAGTGGGGGCAGTTAACAAGGTATTAGCCCTTCTCTGTCCCAGTTCTGTTCTCCCCAGTGTCTTTCTCCTGTGCCACGTCTCTTGCACGCTCGTAGTGCCAGACCATGCCACGGTAGGGGGTGGGGAGGAACCCGTTTGGGAGGGGAACAGGGACCTGTGGCTACCTAACCTCTTTCTCCAACCCAAACCCCACCTTGGGAGCCCCTTGTAGTGGCTTTTTTAATTCCGTTTCTAGTGAGAAGATTTTGTGGTACTGACCCAGATAACAAACTGCTGCTGGCCTGAGCTAGAGCTTGAACAACTCAGGACCCAGTCAGACATGGGTCTGACTCTGGTTTGCGGGGTTTCTCTAAAGACTTCCATGCCAAAGCAGTATGTCTTTGTAAGGGCTTGTATGAATTTCAGTGATGTAGCACTCTTACTTCCACTTGGTCTAGAGGTACAGAAATGGCATTTTGTTTCTTAAATAGGCTAACGTAGGAGGTCCATAATGAAGGGGTCTCCATAGGGTGCATACTATGTACAGCATTTTTTCATGGAGTAGCTGGAGTCTGTAATTTGTAATTTGCAGTAGTTAGCATAGATAAGGAGGAATGAGAAGACCGTAATCACCTCATTACTTTGTCAGTTAAGTGTCTGTCTGCTCCCACCTAGTAGTATCTCTAATCTCTGTTAGTAAGTTATTGAACATGCATATGATGCTTGCGAGAAACTCTTCGTGTCTGGTCCATATCCCTTGAGTGCACTTCTTCTGTGGCATCAGAAGACAGTAGTATAATAAATCAAATGAAAATAAATAACGTATAGAAATGCAATGAAGTAATGCATGGAATGGGAAAAGACCTATATCGCCAGCTTCTTTCAAACAAAATTTGTTAGTGAAGCGTTTTTCATTTAGCTAGTGAAGGACAGTGGATACTTCTGGTGCGAAGTCTGTGAAACCAAGAGAATAGTACAGGAAAATGGATGATGATACTAAAAATTGGGTTATGTAACTGTATAATGGGGTACATGGCTCTATAATTCTGATAAAGAATTTATTTGAAAACTCTTTTTTTATGTTCATGGGCAACCCAAGAATTATTTGTGTTTTTTCTTAAGTTGTTGTTTTAGGTTGTTCAACAAGGAATTGAATAATCTCCTGTTTGTAATATATTTTTGATCAGATAGTTGCAAGTATTTGACATTTGAAATTGGGCAGTCTTGATTAGAACTGACAAACATTACTGCGCATTGACTAGATGAAAATAACTCTCTGAAAACTTCCCAGTTCACTTGCTCTCCTTAAATATTGCTTCTCAGTAGATACAAAACCACAAACACGGTCAAAACTTTCGCATTTTAAAATGCAGTTGGACAGTAGCCAAAATGTGTTGCATTTCATTTTCTGAAGACAACGACCAAAATCATCTTTTGTGTGCTCAGCTTCCTATGTCTTTGTGGTATGTGCAGGCACTTTGAGTGTGGTGAGACAAAGGGAATTCAGTGTTGTAGTGGCATGCAGAAAACTGCAGATAACGTTAGACAGCAGGGCTTGGCTCGGGGTCAGCAGGTAAAAGTTCAGTCCACAGAGGATTTGGTGTGCCTTCATAGGTATTTTCCCAGTCTTTTGATTTAAATGTTAAGAAATACAACTGGATTTAATGTATAAATGTTAGTGGTTCAGTCTGATGGTGGAGTTTGGGAACCCTTTTTGTAGTTATTTTCCATATCTATTTTAGGCTATATTAATAATGGAAAAGTAGATTGAAACAAGACAAATATTGAACCAGACTGTGGTTTTTAGAAATGCACGTTGTAGTCATGTAGCTTGTGAACAGAGCAGTGATTATGGTGAGGAGTACAACGTGAGAATGTAGGTGAAAGGAAGTACAACAATAAATTCATGAAAAAACAAGTATGACTCAAAAAAGTAACAATGCATTTTTCAAGCATTTTACACAAATTTCTGACCACACTGTAAACTAAATCTCACCTATTAGCAATGCTCTGGAATAGGCTGTAAAGTGTTATTATTCAGAGTCATACCCGCAAGTCATCAATCCATTTTGTTGTAATTCCCATGTCATCATTTATTAATTTGCTTCTGCTTGTTCTGATTCCCGCCAGAAGAACGATCAGTAACAAAGACGATTTCTCTGTGATAGTGAACAGCGTAGTGTCTAAATAATAAAGCACATGAAATAATTTATACCCAAAGGCTTCATTGTTTTAATCAGAAATTATCGGATCGGCAACAAGGTTTAATGCAAAGGTAATGCGATTTTGCTGGATCCAGGCAGTTTTACGCTACTCCTAGTTAACAAATCTAATCAAAGCTCAAAAGCTGCTGAGTATTCGCCTTTCTATACTGTCACCTTGGGTATCAGGGTTTCTTTGTGTTGTGGGAATTAAAATTGTGGGCTCGCCTTCCTTTTTGAGGACAGTATTTATAACAGTGCCAAATAATCTATGGGTTCCTTATTCATGCTCTGTCCGGGCGGTGACAGGGAGATGGAGGTGCAGAGCCCAGAGGAGCAGAGCCCCGCTGCCAGAGGTGCCCAGGACAACAGCGCTGTCGCTCTTCTGTAGCACCCAAATGACTGTTCCTGGGACCTGTCACAAAACCACCTTCTTCAGCAGCTTCTGCCTCACCCGGGTGCTCCCAGGCGCTTTGGAGGTTTCTGTGCACCCTTCCCAGCCACATCTGAGAAACAAAAAACATCTGGTAGGTCCCAGGACTCCCTGCTACGGAGCATCTGCCAAGATGGTGGCTTAGAAATATAAACTGCTGCAATCCCACTGTCATAGCTCTCATGGTGGCAAGATGTTTTCTTGAGGTATTCTTAGTGGAATAAGCTGCTGGCTTCAGGCTGCGTGAGTTACCTGAGCCGAGGGTGCAGCACCCATCGCCTGAGCCCGGGCTCGTAGAACCTCAGGGCTGCATGAACGTAAACTGTTGTGGAGTAAAATAAATCAGTCTTCCTCATTTCAGCAGTGTTATGCCAGATGATTAAACCTATATATTTCTTTTACCTTTTCCTTTTTTCCCCCCGGTAATAACTTGAATTCCCCACCCCCAAAAAAAACACAACCCCAAACAAACCCAAACCCCCCAAATGTCCCCAAAACCCAAACCCTGGAACCCCAGGGCATATTTATTTTTTTGCAGGGGGTGGTGAATAGAAGAAACCCCAAAAGTAAGGGTGTTCACCAAGCTTTTAGGCCTGTCGCTGTTTTTGCTTTCAAGCAGAAAACCTTTATACTACTACTACTACTACTGCTGCTGTTCTGGCAGTACTGGTAAGAGTCATTTCAGCACAACAGTTTTCCTTTATTTTTCTGTGCAATATCTTTGGTTCTAGGCAGTCGGTATCTAGAACTTGGCACTTGCAGAGAAGACAAGAGGTTTTTTCTTTTATAGTGTTAATAAGTTCACTGAAAAAGTACATGTTTGGGTTGAAATACATCTATTCCCAAATTTCTTTTCCATTTGACAGTTGTAATTGTAAAACTAGAGAACAATATTTCAGAGTGTCAAAATGTTTTCTTTCAGCTTTTTTTAGACTAAGTGATAAATGTTTGGTTTTTTATAAGTGAACTAGGTCAAGTCTTTAACAAACTTAAAAAATCAAAGTATTTTTAAAAGGGTGTTAATATAAAGGCAAAATATTCCTTTTCGATTAAACATTTTGCCTTATCTTGAAGTCGCTTATTGTCCTAAATCCTCGCCCAGTCTCTCTTCAGTCTCCTTAAAACAGAGTTACAGAGTTTTTTCTTCCTTTTCCTTTTTTTTTTTTTT
The DNA here is from genome assembly GCA_013398815.1 of Ibidorhyncha struthersii. Lineage (NCBI taxonomy): Eukaryota > Metazoa > Chordata > Aves > Charadriiformes > Charadriidae > Ibidorhyncha > Ibidorhyncha struthersii. The sequence continues at coordinate 64,032 of VZSZ01010950.1, read as the reverse complement.
TGGTTCAGTGCCCAAACAGAAATCCATTATTCACATGGCTCTATTGACAGAGCAGACACTGAAATCCTGTTGGAATTCAAGCGAAGAGTAAAGGGAAGTAAGGTAATCAAAGCAGTGTTATTTTAAGATCCAATATTATGTTCTGCCAGAGCTTGACAGTGAAGCTCTGCACTTACAGAAGCTGAAGACTCTTTGGGGGTAGAATATTAATAATAGTGTGCTCGGTTACCTGTCTGTGCTTGCGGTTCAATGGCAGTGTGTCCTGTGGTCCCTGAGAACGGTTGTCCGCGGAGGCAGCCGTGCGCTCCGCTCGCTGCACAGCATCGCGAGAGGCAGGAGCATCCCCAGCGGCTCTGCTTGAATCCGCCAGAAGGAAGGGGCTGCGAGGAGAGATGATGTCTGGTTTTATTCTTGGTTGAGGGCATGAAGCTAGCAGCTTTCTGAGAAGTTCTAACAGAAATCTCAGCAAAGCCAAGTTCTTACCTGGGGAGAATTCTTGATTTTTCATCTTGCAATGGTTTAATGATATAGAATGAATTTTCAGAGTCTGTTTAGTTTCCCAGAGAAAAGATTTACTGTATTCAATTTATTGAAAGTAAATTTTAAATAAGTTCTTCCTGACATACCAGAATAAGATCTTAAATCCCAATTGATGAGTTGTGTCTAGTGACACACCACCATGTCTAAAGGTACATCTGGATTTTGTTTCTCCTGTAAGAGTACCATAAGCTTACATTTTTATCATTCTTTATTTTAGAAACGGAAACTTTTGGAAACTAAAAGAAGTCTTGGTTGTAAAATTAAAATACTTGTTTTCAACTTAACATGGAAATACAGCTGTCTTTAACCTGAGCTTAATACATGGGGTGACGAAGGCCAGTTTTTCTTCAGTGATGCTTTTTCCAGATGTGCCTGTACGCCGAGCAAACCCGTGAGGGCTTTGACTTCCTCGGAGGGGTGGGTGGAGAGCGCACTTCTGGCGATACACGGGGAATGAGAGAATGATGTATAGCTAAAAGTTAAACAGCTCGGTCGATGGATTAGGAACTATTTTGTCTCGGCTTCTTAAATCATTGAGGTTCAAAAAGACAGTCTTATATACTGCTTTGGTCAAATTTGTGTGCTGTCAGCATTATCCGGGCAGAACTCACAACAGGATTTTTGCCTGACGAGGGTGTGATTAATATGTGTACGTTATGGACTATTCATGTAAATGCAAACTGGAGGTAAGACAACCTTACAGCTGTAAGATTTGGAATTATTTTGTAGGGAACAGTAAAATTACCCAGTTGCTCGACACACTTGAACATACAGTCAATAAAATTAAACAGGTACCAGCTCTTCTACACCTGCAGGTTCAATTGCTGTCGTGGGGCTCAGCCTTCTGCTCCACATTGTTCGTTCCTCCTCTTAGTTCGTGAGTGTACCCCACTGTACCCCCGCACTGGAGCTGTTGATCCCAAACCGGTATGTTTTCCCAACTATTAGAAACACAAATTCTTAAAGGCAACATGCAGAGACTTCTAGCAATTAGATAGGATCCATATTTCTCATTTTGCGGCCGTGGTGGAAGGAGCATATTGTAGTAGCAAGGCTGATGAGTGTTATGAGTGTTTCAGGAATCCTTAAGAATGGCGTGTGGTTTGTTCAATAGATTTGAGACCCTTTTTTTTTTTTGTAGTCATAAAGATTGATGCGCTCTTTGAGCGGGCTGGCGGTTTACGAGCCAGGTGGAGTGGATGTAGTTACCTTCCTCGAGCCTTACCTGGCAGCAGCTGGTACCAGGTCAAATATTTTATGTCTCCTACTGGAAACATTTAAAAAGACAAAATGCAGATTGTGACCTGCTCTAGAAGTAGTGCACTGACAATTGGAGGACAGACACCATCACGAATTCAAGTGAATTTACTGTCTTTGCATCCTCTACTGAAATTGATGTCTGCAAAAGAAACAGAAGATCAGCTTTAGGTTAATTTTAGGGCAAGTTGCTGAAAAGTAGGAGCTTTCTTTGCTTAGTCACATTTTAACAGTGTTACTTCATTCAAGATCATAGCAAACATATGGCCCACGAGCCAAGGAAGATAGAAACCCCAAAGTCTATAAGCAATTCTTGTAGTAGCTACATTTGTGTAAATATCTGTGTTTTAGAGTCAGGCATATTGTGCTAAAATACAGGCTGAAATATCTGATGCTGGAAAGCTGGAAGGTTGTGGGTTTGGATCTAGAGGATAAACTCAAATGTACTTTGATTAATTATCTTTATCTTTGAATGCGAATACATTGGATGATTTCCAGCTGAACTGTGGCTGTGCTTTTTCAGCTGCTGGTGCCGTGATTTGTGTCAGTCATCCAGAAGGCAGCTGGATATCCAGTGGTGATGTTAGCTCTGGATAGCTGGCAGACAGAGATACCAGTGGAGTTGATTAGGGATATAGCCAGCTTTCATCCTCCCTATGCTTGTCAATACAGCTACCCGTGAAATAGTTTTTCTGTGCCAGGTGAGCTAAGTGTGAGCTTGTGGTCGGTGCAGAATGCCCTCAAATGGATTTCTATGCAAACCGATGATTCTTTTCAGTATCTGGTGCTCCTTTTGGGTATTTAATGTCTCCAAAAGGTGTTTTTCAAGGCTTCAGAGCAGTGTTAAAATGGTGAAGGCAAAGGCCAGTTCTTCCCTATGACTGTTTCAGCAAAGAGGAGATGGATTTTCAAAGATCCCACTTGCATTAGTGAGAAGGAGCAGCAGGTGCTGATTTTTATTTTATTTTTTTAAAAGAACCTGAGCTTCAAACACCTCTAGATTTGGAACGAAGGATCAAGGTAGCCCTTTCAGAAATGGGAATTATAACAATAAGAAAAATATAAACATCCCATATTATGGCAAGATCTGTATTGTCCTTTATGTTTTAATTGTTATGGAATAAGTCTGACATAAGTTGATCTGAGTTTGTGATAAAGGTTACCTAAAGAGCATGGAGTGTGTGTGACCTGTAGGTCTGTTACATTGGTGCAAGAAGTTTGAAGAAACTGTACAGAAGTATTAATATTTGTATACGAGGCTAGTGTAAATGTATACTTTTAAACTATTTATTTATAAACCGTTTTTTAATGTCTAGGGAATCTTTATTGAGTCTGATGCTTTCTAATCTTTCAATTATGAGACTGAAATAAGGTTCCTGTATTGTATTTTATAACTGCAAAAGTACTTATAGTTAATCTTTTAGGTCTGGAAAAGAAATCTTGAAATAGATTTATTTGGTTTTGCCCCTCACAATATATTCTAGACAAAAAAATCCCAGATTGTTTCTGTAAGAAATGAGAAAAATACCTGTAAGTGCCAATAGCAACTCCTGTTTTCTCAGTGAAATGGAGCGTGCAGCCTAAAATACCTGTTTGGCTGTTTTCTTTAAACTAAACATAACTTCACATACATGTTGAGCTCATATTCTTTTTAGAGAGTTATTGTATTTCTTAGGGAACGCTGATTCAACAAAGGGGAGATGTGAGCAAAATAGCATCCTTCGTGAACTGCATTTGAAAGGTAGGTAGCAGGTAGATGACAAGGTCAAAAATTAACTTAATCTGGGTAGAAGAGGAAGGAGATATAAGGATCGATTTGAAAAGTGTTATTAAGGACAGGATTCTGGATCTGTGACCCGAAGGTGGCTGAGCTTACCAGGAGGAGCAGGTGAAAGATGTGACAGTGAGGGTGAATCTCATCTATAAGGGTTGTGGTTTTGAGGATTAAACAGGTTCCAAAAGCGGTTAAGGATTTTACTGCTCTCCTACTAGTGATGGAAGTGTTTAACATACCTAGGTATTTTCCTTCCTCCCTTGTACATAATTTGGTAAAGTTTGTGCTAAGTCTGTCAAACACACGGCACCGGGCACACAATCTTGAGGAATATAAGAAGTGGGGATGATTTCTTTTTGTCCTCCTCATCCCAAGCAGAATCTTTAAGGCATTAAGCTTTAGTCCCACCCTTGTTGGTTTTGATACACATGAAGGGGCTCTGTGAAAATAACCAGTGGCTATTCATAACGTTCACATCAGTGGTATTTTCACCTGATTTTGACATGGTGCTTTTAGAGCCTCTTTACACAGTTGTGACCCCAAAACTTCCTTGGGCTTTAATTTCCTACCCGTACTATTCCCTTGAGATACACGAATTCAAAGCTTTTTGCATTAATACGGTCCTTAAGCCATTTGTCTTTAACTTGATTTTACAGCATATGGTTATGACACCATTCACACAACTTTTCTGAAGGATCTGGAGCTAAATTGCGAGGAAGCCCAGCACGGGTTGTGCAGGCATGAGCCTTTCATTTCAGCAGCGCTTCTGAACTCGTCTTATCGAAGAGACAGCTGACAGTTTGCAGAGACGTTCACAAAAGATTTAAGAGTGAATGGGGAAAGTTTTATGTTCCACATACTCGTAGCATTTGTCCTCTTCTGGGCACTGGTGTTTGACCAGCCCATGTCTGGCCAACAAACATGGCAGAGGGATAACTTTCCCTCCGTAGTGGTAATGGTTTGTGACTTTCTCCAATGTCCAGCTGCTATTTCAAGTAGGCATTTCAATCTTTAAGGGACCAACCCCACTGTGAAATTTCGTTTACAGAAATGATTTCAAAATTTTCTGGTGTTCAGCAGATGGATAAACAGCACAATGGCGTATCTTGATTTCCTTAGGACGCCAGGCTGAAACAAGCCAGAAAAGTTTTTAATGCATTTGATATTTTTCAAATTCTTAATAGACAGAAAATTGCCCAAATCTCAGTTCAATTTTTTTTTTTTTTTCCAAGAGAAATACTGAAAATAGTGTAAGGGCTTTAAATTAAACTGAAGATCATTAGGGTAAAGAAACGACTGGCTGTATTTTCTTGCATTCTGTACGTGAGATTTAGTGGACTGGAATCCAACTCCTATGATATAACTCACAAAAGAAAAAAAGCGTTTCAAAACGAGCTGGTTTAAGTTCTGTATCAGGTAGTAGGTAGGAATTTATTGTCATCAGATAATATTAAAAGGAATAAACTAAACCTGATTCTGCAGACAGGAGACTGAGCCCTGGTAGGGAGTAAGAACCGTCGGCATGCGGGGCCGGGGGCTTCCTTCCACCTCCCTCTGCAGGAGGGTTCAGGGTGGGGAGAGAAGAGATGTGGAGGAGTCAGGGTAGAAGAAAAGGCTGGGAGCAGCCTGGAGCCATGAGGTCTTCTGTGCTCGCTGTTCCTCAGAGGAGGTGAAGGAGCTGCCCCTGGGGTCTGGTTGTATGCCGTGCCGTGGGGTCAGCACTCAGTTTCTCCTGAGGTTTCTATGAGTCTAACTTCAATAGACAGCTTCTCACACTGATCTCTGACCACAGCCCTTTTAGTGGAGGAAAAAAGAAGGGCTTTTTTGTGTGTGTGTGTGTAATTTAATCCTTTCCTGCTGGGTGGCCCTACAGGAGGCTTTTTCTGTAGCTGAAGTTCCTTCGGTGCTGCACGTTGCGTGCTGGACAGGAGCGATTGTGAGAGCCACCTTTTTGCAGTAGTTTTGAAGGCTGTTGAGTGGAAATTAAAGATAAGTGTTGCACTTTCTTTAAGTTTCTTTTTATCGAGCTGTTTATGAAGTAGAGCTGATTAAAAACAAATTTAGTCACTTGTTTTGAGGTTAATGGATGCTGGAGGGGAAGGCTTCCCCCTTAAAATAAGTTTTGACAAATTTTTAATTAAGAATTCAGGGCTTGGAAACTTTGGGCTAGTTCTGCAGCACCGAGATTGGCTCTGGAGCATATTGGTCTGTCAGGTTTTTAAAGTAAATCTTCCTCTTAATTCTAATTAAGTATTGTAATGCCCATACTCTTCATTAGGCAGCAATTTGTGATTAGTCAGGTGGTCACAATGGAAGGAGAACATGTGATGAAATGGTAGAGAAATTGCAGAGCAGGGAGAATGACCCCGGGATGTGGCTCCTCAATGCTCTTTAACATCCTGCTGTTGGCAGGTTTCCCACTGAATTCAGTGGGCTCTGCGGGATGGGATTCAATCCTCACACAGATCCTGGCTTGCGTGGAAACACGAGTTCAGTGGCTCTCGATTACAGGACTTGAGCTCTGAAGTCATGACAAGAAATAACGCTAAGAAGAGCCATAAAAAGGGAAAACTCCTAATTCCCCCCAAACTTTGAAGCCAAGCTATTATTTTAAGTGTAGGTTACATTATCGCATTTGTTTATCTGTGAATTGAATCTCATATTTAATAAATGGTAGCTTTTGTGAAGCGCTGGAGTGAATGTGAATTAGTGAATCGAGAAAGATTAGCTCTTCGAGGGGATTGAGAACAATTTAAAATTCCATTGTTCGGTGTTTTTCTTTCCGTCTGTATGAAGCACGTCTGTAATTGTCTCAAATTAGGTACTGCCTTTGTTTAGAAGAGTTAAACAAGTAACAGGATAAGATACTTCATAGTTCTTTTTAAAATAAACAGCCTGTTCAGTTTTTATCTTGAGGCAGTTTGCAAATGTCAGAGCAAAGCTTTTGAAGAGAACGTATATATGAGATGGAGTTGCTTTAGAAACTGAATCATCCTGTATTGTTGGGATGCGTTTTCCAATTTCGAAGCCTTGTCTCCCCATACTGGGAGACAATGCCATGGTTCTTAAAACAGATGCATTATTTAAAAATTCCTATGGAGATGTGGGAATTGGACTGTAAGCATGGATTTGTTCAGTTCCTTTCTGGCAGCTGTGCTCTATAGTTTGCCATCACTTGCCTGATGGTGTTGCCACCAACAAGCCCTCACATTGACCCAGTAATTACCAAGCCCAGAAAGAGAAAAAAGGAGAAGCAAGACGAATGAACTAACACATCCGTGCGGACTGGGTCAGCAGCTATGCAAGCAGAAAGCAGTGTTTTTTCCTTTCGTATCACAGAGGAGGGAAAACAATCACACAAAGTTAGTTCCTGGCTTGGTCCTCTGGCTAGTGGTGTCCGTGGGGATTCAGGCAGTATGACCAGTGGGAGACGGATGTTGTTTGAAAGGTGAGATTTCTGGTAGAAGTGAGTATATTTATCTGCCCCTAGCAAGCGAGTGGAGAGTTCACTGGGACTGGATGAACCCAGGGCTCATTGCTGGAGGGACAAAGTCACTTCCAGGTGGCATGAGGTCCACCTGCGCTCCCTTGCCACATCTCCTGTGACACTGCACCTAAGTCTGTGGCTGATTTGGGGGTTGTTTCCATTCGTTATTGGCAATTGTGCATGAGGTATAAAATACCAGATCTTTTTTGTAGTGAAAATGCGATGACTCAGCAGGACTGGTAAGTCCTCACGAACTGAATGATAGACTTTTGGGCGGTTCTGTAGAAATGGCTCCATCCATGCTTGAGGCGGGTGGGAGAAGGGTCTTGGCTGCCCATAGTACTTTGTAGAAACCAAGATGATCCTATAAATTCAAACTCCATTTCTTGTTACCAGGTGCAAAATTCCCATTGAATTTAACGTAGCAAGAGTCCTGTCCCCATCCATGCCCGCCGCCTCCTCCCCAGTTTCATCAGATTTCCCAAGTTTCATACAAAGTCAGCACTGTTTTGTTGTGTGCTTACTGCTGTGTCAAAGGAGACCAGAGCCAAGAGGGTGTTTTGTTCTTTTTTGTGGAGTTTACAAATAAAGCTGACTGATTTGATAACTCTCTTGGAAACTCTCTGAGACTGTAAATTTAGCAGAGTGCTCCCTGGGCATGCGTAGATCTAAAGATAGCAGTTTCTTGCCTATCAATAAGTATCTTAAGGCCTTTACTTTTAATGCTATATATGACTTAAATCCCAGGAAAATAATTCCACTGCATTAATTCAGACTAGGGTAGGCTTTCTAATATGTTATTTATTTTGGTCTTCAAAATGTCTGTGGTACTGCATGTGGTTGACAGAGCATATTCTTGTTTATTAATATTAAATGGCAACCTGTTTTCCCAAGATGCTTAAATAAATGAATGCCTTCAAATAAAGCTGTGATTTTAAAAAACACTTTTTTTTTTTTTCTCCCCCCTGTTGTAACTACAGCATCCCATAATCTTAGCTCTGATTTCTCTTCTCTACAACCACCTATTTTAAATAGTTCTGGAGGGGTTTTGTTTTGTTTTGTTTTCTTTTTTTTTTTTTTGTGAGAGTTAAACACATATTTAGGTCTTGAATCTGAATATCTAGCCCAGCTTCTTCCCCCACTTGGGTGACAGAAGCTTAATAAAAACATTAAATTCAATAACAAAATCCCTTATGTGAAGGGTGAAGCAGTGGGCTCGTATTTTCTGACAGTCCACGAGGCTTACAAATCAAAATACATGAGAGTGCTACATAAGTGAGGGTGAAACAAATGGTGCACAATACTTGGAAATGAATGAGTCATGTGAATGAACATTGGCATGTACATCCCCAGCCCCATATTAAGATTAAAGTGAGTTGTCTGCTTTACAATTGCATAATTGCTTCTGTGACTGATTTGGCACTGCTCTGTAATAAGTTGTGAATACTGTATGCTGACCTGGTTAATGGGATGTTTACTAAATGAATATATTTGTATAGTTTAATAGGAGGACATTTGGAAAAATTAGCAGGATGAGAAAGAATGGCTCAAGAGAGTAATTTTTCAGCAAGCACTGGGGCTGTGAAGAGGAAGGCAGCCTGCCTTGCTGTTGGCGTTCGGGGGCTTTGGAGGGTGAGGTTGCATGGGGCCGAGTCCCCTTCCCTCCCCACTGCAGGGAGGTCTGTGCTCTGGGCAAGGGCATCGGCATGGAACATAGAATGGTTTAGGTTGGAAGGAACTTTGAAGATCATCTAGTTCCAACCCCCCTGCCATGGGCAGGGACACCTTCCACGGGCCCAGGTTGCTCCAAGCCCCATCCAGCCTGGCCTTGAACACCTCCAGGGATGGGGCAGCCACAGCTTCTCTGGGCAACCTGGGACAGTGCCTCACCACCCTCAGAGTGAAAAATTTCTCCCTAATATCTAATCTAAATCTCCCCTCTTCCAGTTTGAAGCCACTCCCCCTTGTCCTATCACTGCATGCCCTAGTAAAAAGTCCTTCCCCAGCTCTCCTGTGGGTCCCCCATCCTGACTCCCCGGCAAGCAGTTCATGCAGGCAGCTGCTCCGGGCTTGGGGTACCCAGACCCTGCACCCCACGGGAGATGCTGCCAGTGTGGGGATGTGTGCCAGGGAGGAGCAGCCTCCATCCTGCAGCCGTGCCAGCTTCATTTTTTAAAATATCTTTCTTGAATTTAGCTGTTTTAAGTACTATAGACTAAGATAATTATTTCATGAAGTAATATTATCTGCAAATTAACCTTGGATCTTTGCGTAGGTTCAGAAAGAGAGAGATAAGGAATTTTATCGCAAATTGCAGACTTACTGGGTTTAACGTAAAGGCCGTGGCAAGTAATACATTTAAACTGCATTTAAGTAGTAAAGACCAGAATATCAAAGTCTAGAAGCAATAAACATTAATTTATTCAGAAAGTTTTTATATTTTCTTTCTAGTTTATATGTTCTTTTCGCACACTGTCATTTAATGAGGTTCTGTTCTGATTAAAGTACAAAAATAAAAAAGTAAAATGTTTTATTTCAGTAGATAAAAATGTAGCTTTAAAAGTATATCAGCTTGCCCTGCGTAGTCGGAACTAGCTGTACAATCTTCCCTTGGTTCAGCACGGCTGCTAGACTAACGGATTTTGGGGGAAAATCTCCCCCTTATACAGAGTTTCAATTGAAATCCATATTTTCATTTTCAGTGTGACAACTAATACATTTCCTGTAATCCCTTTCAAATATTCATTGGCAGTGTACCCAGACATATATTTTGAAGGTTAAATGGTTTAGGATTTATGTACTATACTATGTAGGTTGGTCTGAATAAGCTAGTAAGTCTGTATGGCCCCTTCATTGCCAGAGACCGGTTTGTATCTCGGAAACACTATAGCTGCGGTATCACAAAGTTTTGGCTGGTTAATGAACTGTGGTTCTAACGAGCCCAGGGTGAGGTGCTGAGCTGGAAAACTGCTTTTTGCTGGTTGCAGAGCTCACTTGGGTGTCGTTACGTAGGGCTGCTTTGCGCAGTGTAGATGCACCTTCCTGGCAGCTGAAGGTTTTGGCTCTCTGTCCAGAAACATCTCTATTATCTTTTTTAATAGGCTGCAATTGGCATGACTAAAGAGCAATAATTAAAATAATATTCCACGAGGTTTGCATTTTAGTATGGCTGTTTGATTAAAATTGGATCTGCCTTCTCCTCTCCCTTGAGGACCATTGCTTGCTTCGTGGCTAATGAAGTGGAATGAGCACTGTGATCAATATTTATGGTGTCACTCTGGGCACCTGCAGTTCTTTCAACCCTTCTTGTACTGTGGAGCTGGAACGGAGGTTTGTAACAGAGCTAATTAATGGCTAACTGTGCAACTTGATACGAAGTCTGGAAAGACTGTTCTTAGTACTGCTTCTTCTGGGGGTCACATGCGACTTGCACAAATTTGCTGCTTCTCATAGTCGACCAGACAAAAGTACAAACTTGATTTTCTTCAGTGATGTACTTTTGGATCCCTCAGCCATCCTTTGGTGTTAGTTTGGGCCCTCCCTGCGTTGGGAACAACCACTCTTGGGGTACCAACTCTTGCCATAGAACACACAAGAAGAGAAGGCACGTAAGGATTCTTTCAGCTGAATTTATAAACTTCTGCTCTACAGCTTTTCTTCTTTTCGTGCTCCGGTCTCTACTACAGGTTCCAGTAGCTGTTGGAGATAGCACGTATTTAAGGCCAGCGTGAGTGCTGAGGAGTTAGTGCTAGTCTGCACTTTTGCATCTTACTGTTTTGGGGGCTGCTCCCAGCTGTGCCAGAATATCTTTATACAGCTGCTCAAGAAGTCCACAGGCTATGGCAGTGTTTTCTGTCCAAATCAGCCCCGCAATACTTTATTCCACAGCCCTCTTGACTCCTTCAAGGCTTTCCCAAAATAATAATATCATCTTTGAACGCGGTGGGTTGGTTCCTTGCAAACTTTGCCTGTTCCCTGCCAGTGACAGCGGCTGGAGGCAGTCCAATGTAATTAGTATTTTGGAGACTTTGCTTTGGCAGCCCTGTTAAATATGTGCACTGAAATCAAGATTAGTATGGGGCCTCATCCTTTTTTTGTCATTAGGACATCTCTACAATCTGTAAGTTTATTTAATTGGAAATTAGCCATTCTTTGGTCCAAATTCTGACATGGGATAAATGTATGTAGTTCCCACTAAAGAGAAAGAAAATGCATCCACATACTCCAGGGTGGAAATATGCCCTTTTGTGTCCATTGCAGTTCTCCTGGAAGAGAATTTCATTTTCTAGTAAAGGCAATAAATTTTCGCTGCTCAGATAAGTGACTACAGAGGTTCATCATCAGGATTTGAAGAAATAAGCCTCCTAAGAAGATGGATGATGACAAGGGGAGTGAGAGTTGTTATCCAATCATTTGTCATGGTCCAGAACATTAAGATATATGGGTAAGACCCCAAAGGTGTGTAAAAGTTCCTTTTTCCAGCAGTCGGTTGGTATGTAATAACTTATCCTGTGCAGTCAGCCAGTATTACACGCTCTCTGAAAACTCATTTTGTTTGCATCTCTTTGTATACACAGCACATAAGCAGTAACATCAGATATTTCTGGGAAGTATTCTACACATCACCAAAATGTAGCCCTGCGATTACTGAGTGTAGAGGCAGACTTCCCCGGTGCTTGCGTCAACTCCCTTCTCTCCCTCCTCCATCCCAGTCCAGATGTTAACATTATCTGCCTTGCCTCTTTTGCTGACAGGGTTCTGCTCCAGGTTTTCTCCGCGGGCTCTTCCCTCTGACTGTTTTTCTGTGGTTCCCTGCTTTACAGCGGTTTCCCTCTAGTTCTTCCCTGGTCTCAAGGCTTCAAAGCCACCTAGCAGCCGTGGGCTACAGCGTCAGTGAGTGAAAAACTACATGAAACATTTATGGTTGTAGGAGTGCTTGTTAGCATACATGTATTAATTCAACACTTCCTGCTGATTTTCAGTATGTTGGGAGGTTATGTTGCGGGTGAGTTGACTTTAAAGTCTATAGTGGAATACATTTCAACTAACTGCTTGAGAGCAGGTAAAAATCTTGCTCTGTTTGCCTAGTTTCAGAGAAAAACCTTTCCCCTGACTTTTTAACAAGTGAGTATTCCTCTCTCAACCGAATGTGGCCGAGACCAGATTTCTGAGGGATCTTGTTAAATTCTGGCTCTGCAGCTGGCATAGCTGATCTTGAAAGCTCACCTTCATGTAGGGGACAACATCATAGTTTGCTGCGGTAAACTGCTCCCTGCCTTGCTGCTTGTCGCTGGGAGCTCAAACACAGGTGAGGTTTGCCTTGTCCCGTCTGGGCTTGCTGTGGCACAGAATAGCTCAGTAGCCTAAATTTAAGCAACTGGCCAAGAAGGCCAAGGGCATCCTGGCCTGTATCAGGAATAGCTTGGTGAGCAGGACTCGGGAAGTGATCATCCCCCTGTACTCGGC
>VZSZ01010950.1:0-51169 GCA_013398815.1 Ibidorhyncha struthersii | reverse complement strand
GGTCCCTTCCAACCTTAACGATTCTATGATTCTACGATTCTAACTGAGCCTATGAGAACTTGGTACCATGCACCGACTCCTGCTAAACTCTGGGAAATCCTTCAGTGTGGCAACTTCATTATGGCTGTGTGCTGGAGCCCTCATTGCATTTCCCCAGCATGGACTGGTATTTCGTGGTCAAAAAGCTTAATTGGCTTAATGTATTTATTCCCTTGCTTTTCTCTCTTGCTTAGTCCTCAGCGGTGGCCTGTAAGCCTGCATTAGGGACATAGATATGGTGGGAACATTCCAGATGCTCTGGAAGGATCATGATGTTGGTGCAACTCAGAGGTTTGTGATTAGAGAAGCCCAAATTAGGGGCTGACAGCAGTCCTGGCTGTTGAGTTTTCAAAACTTCCCTGGTGTGATTGCATCGATGCCTGTGGAAGTCAAGCTGGCATAGTCTGTCTTCAGGAGGATGTGGGTGGCGGACCCTGTGGTGGGTTTGGGAGCCCTGTTTGGACCACTTCTGGCAGCGCGTTCAGGTGTTTGGTCCTGCAGGTGTTCTGCAAACTGGCTGTGGTGGAGAGATCTGTTCCTACAGGTTGAGGAGGCATCAAACATCACGTGGACATGTTTCCAGGGAAGAAAAATGCAATTCTTCTGAGTCTCAGCCATGTAATTACAGCAGTAAAAATAGCTATCATCTTTGATGCCTCGGTGCCAAATGTAAAGGTTGTTAAGTTGTTTCTGTTACGTTTTCAGAGTAGTCTGTTCTGATGCTTTTTCCCTATTTGTGCCTTTTCTATGATTGAACAATTACCAGAAACGTGATGAGGACATCGTACGCAGAAAGTCATCCCCTTGTCTTTTTTTCCCAATGACTCTGAGGTGCATGTGAGCGGCCGTTATCTCAGCTGCTAATCAATGAAGCTGGAGCTAATGTGTGAAGTGACCTTTGTGAAGAGAAAGGAAGTTGTGCCACTATTACGCTTGCAGTTTGAGTCAACTTTGGCACTTTGTCCTGTATTTGATTGCATGGGCGGCTCCCTTACTGGCTTGGATTGCCCTATCATTTAGCAGTGTACCAACCAAGTTAAGACGTGCCCAAAATCTGACTTGTATGTCAGTCGTGATGTTTTCATTGACCAGGTATCATTAGTGTTATGTGGTGACCCCCAATCTTCATGGTCTAAATTCTTTCTGTTCTCTCACCTGTTTGTTCTTTTTTAGTTTGAAGCTATTCCTCCATAGCTCTACACTTCCCACTTTGGTGAAGCCAATGGGATTTTTACCACTGGAATTAGACCCAGTTAATAGCAGCCTGTGCATAAGCAAAGGTTATTTGCCAGCATTTCCCTTCTCTATGGTTTTACAATGCTTAGGAGTCTGACGGATGAAGCACTCAATTATTTAGCATCTATCAAACTTTTGCTTACAACACCTAAACAAACCACTAGTATTACCTACTTTTTTCCCAGATATATAAAATATAATTCTGCTACATTAATCCACAAACTTAAAATAAGCATATGCTGTTGCTTAACCAGCCCTTTTAATGAAATGGGTTTTGAATTGAAATTTTAAGTATGCATGAAGACAGTAAGATACCATTTGCAGTGTTAGGATTTCAATAATGTATGGAATTAGCCGAGCTTTATTATATTTCTGTGCCTGCATGCCCTCCGTAGAGTAAAAGTTGTAATAAATATAAGTTCAAAGGTAAAATTTTATTGCTGCGCATGATAGGAGAAAAAATAAATTAGAGTAATGTAATCATGCTCATATATGTTATGAATTTTGAACAGTGTCTATTAGAAAGTTTGTCAAAATGTGCTTAGCTTTGAAAATACAGATTAACGCTGAAGGTTTTAATATTGTTCTTCCCTATGTGCATATTCCTTGAGAATATAAGTGTAAAATATCTCCTGCCGAAAGCAATTGTCATAAAATGACACTTTCCCATTTTAATAGCTGAATAATCAGAACAGAAATATTTTCTAAGTTGTGGAGAGGTTATTGCTTTTTTCACACAAAGAAATTTAGTGGTAGAAAACCAAATTTTATCCAGATATTCTCCAGTTTTTCTGGTTCCGTTCTTATATTTGAAAAGCGTGTTCAAATGCCTCCTGACAGCCTTGACACTTCGGGGTGTTTAAAAAGGGGCTGGGCGGCGGGGGGAGCATTCATTTTATTTCATTTACTGATTCTGTGTTTTCCTTTAATCTAGTAGCAAAGTTAAAATAGTGGTTCTCCAAGAGGAACTGGAAAACCTATTAGGGAATGACTGGTTGGTATCTATGCGGGCCCTTTACCTTCCATACATCTTTTCTTTTTCCCCCGCTTTGGAGCAAATCAGGAGTAGGTCAGTGTGGGAGGGCAGCTGCTGGCACGGCTGCTTCTGAACTCGGCAAGCAACATTCGTCTGAACTGCCAGCTCAGCACATGGTCCCGGCTTCAGCATCTCTGAGAAAGCCCCAGCTTGATGAAATTTTGATATCAAAGATAATTCCTTCTCCTGTGTTTTCTGCACTTACCGTCCCTTTACTTTGCCATCTTCCTCTCTTCTTTCTGTGAGCAGAGGGCGTACCCGGAGGACAATACCAAAGCATGGGCAATGGCCATTCTTAGCCTTTTCATGCATTCTTCAGGTTTTAGCTTCGCCACTCAATTTGGAAAAAAACGGAATCTGTAGGTGCGTATGCACCTTACTTTGCTTTTAAGCGAGGGGATCAGTGTCTTCTTTAGTAACAGCAGTCCGGCTCGGGATGAGCCTGAGTCTGAACTTGGCTCCCATGGCCAAACCATCTGTATGTTTGAACTCTGAAAGGACGCAGTGGTGGAAGGTCAGCGTACCCCACCGAGCAGAGACCTCTTGGGGACGCCGTGTTCCTGTTCTGGTGATGGCTGCTCTGCTGGCAGCACCCCATTTCCCAGGTCAGGATAATAAAGTCGGCCAGACTGCGAGGATTTGTCGTCTTGGTGTGTAAACATTCAAGCAGCAGTATCCATCTCCAGCCGAACCCTAAAGTGTAAATGTTTCGTACAAAATAGTTCCATCAGCGGAGAAAAAAGGAAGCGGAGCATGCTGCCTTGGCTGGACCAGCAACATCGAGAGCAGCCTTCATGCAAAGTTGTGTCCCAAGGCTCCCAAGGAGTAATATACATCAGGTTTCTTTCTGATGTGCAACCAGATCTGTAATTTGTCGCCTTTTCATTATAATACCCAAAATGAAGGTCCTGCGCTGCTTATGAGGAGAGTTTTCCTCTTGGAACCCCTCACTGGAAACAATGGGGTTTTTTTTCCCAGTATAAAATATAGTCACAGTTTAATTGTTTTGAGACAATCTGGACTGTGAATAGATCTCCCCCTCCTCCCCCCTGCTTCCCCCAAATAATAACTGCAAATTTTAAATCTATGTAAACTTTCTGGAGACAGAAAATAGCAGAAAACTTTTCTAAATAAGCCTTCCATATTTCAGCTCAACGTAAGTGATTCCCGCTTTTAAATTCTTCTGTTGATGCCATTGTAGCCAGGTTGTGAGCAGGATGAGGCTGTTGTTACCATATAATCAGTGAACCAGTTCCAGAGGGTGGAGCAGTTTACAAACCAAATGCACTTTAAATAGCACTAGAGGAATGATGCACTACCGACTGAAAATGTAGGTATCGTTATTAATGATGGAATTAAGTTCTACCTCATGGGCAAAGTGGAAGCACACAGAAAATATTATTAATATTGTGTTTCCTACATTTGATTTATCCCCACTTTAAGTACTAAATGATCTATGCAAAATACAGTGGAAATTAAACACACCTTCTAAAATTCACAACTTTATTATGTAAAAATGGTTCAAGCATAGGTCAGGGTACATTAGCCAGAAGTAACTTAACCCATCTGAAAAATGTCTTACGCAGTTTAGATGCAGAGTTGATACTTGGCAAAGCTGGATTGTACACTAAGAGGTTTTTACTCAATAACCAAAGATCCTGGTTTGCAATTTGCATTGCTTTTGTCGAGAACAGATTTCAGTCATTCCTTAGACCCTTGAGTGATGATCATCTATGTTACTGGGTGAATTTTCTTCTTTATTGCAATCTCTTAAAAGCTATTGAATAGGACATCGTAATATCACTCTGTTCTGAGTTTTGTGGATCAATTAGAGACAAAATTGGGAAAGAAACTACTACTGTTAGTAGTAATAATAAAAATGAAAATAGCCCTAGTATTCGGTCCTGCAAATTCTGAACATTTCCTGATAGACTGTGGAAGCTCTCAGAGTTGCTTTATGGGATTAGGCCAGACTCCGCATCTGAACTAGAGCACATTTTTGTGTTAACTGCTTCTAAATGAGCACTTAGTTTTAAGTAGTTGGCATAAATCTAATTTTAATTTACTGTTTTCATTTTCTTTTGCATTGATCCTCTTTTTTGTAGAGATTCAATTGCAGACTTGGAGAAAGATGTTTCTCAAAGAGTCCAGATGGTATTTGCAATTATTTATTATCATTAGCATTCACTGTATCTGAAAACAAGACTTTTGCCAGCTTAGATAAACCTCATCTGCTGCACTGTTGTTTACAATTTTTCAGTGTCTTACGTTAATACGAGCTCACTCTTGGGGCGATTTCTGGGGCTAGAAGAGAGAGTCTGTTATTCCCAATATGTGGCAAATTACTAACTTATTTTGGGAATATTGCTTGGATAACAGTCAGTCATAGCCTTTTGAAGGCTGTGAGCATGCCAGAAAGGTACGTCACTCTTAAGAGCAGCATAATCAGACAAAAAATCATAATCGCCAAACCGATAGGTATAAAATCATTGCACCTTTTCATGCACGCACACACTACATTTCCTTTTGGGGAGACTTACCGTGTGAGAGCACGATTACTGTACTGTACTGTACTGTACTTTTGTGCTTTGTAATATCTCCCTTATAATATTATTCTGAGTTTTGAGAGTGAAGATGGCACCTTAAGTCTGCAAAAATTGAATAGAAATTTATGGCTGTGATGCAGTGGGAATAAAATGCCACCTTCTTTATTCTAAATTAGTGTGCTTGAATTCCTCCACTAAAATTGTTCTGCCCCACTGCACAGATATATAAGTTGAAGTGGACTCTATACACTACTGGAATAAACAAGTCTACTTATAATTGTTTTTTTTTCTTAAAGTTCTGGAAAGATACATGTATTTTATAATATTTTAATATATTTGAGTTATTTGTGTTAATTGGTTTCTACAGTATTTTGTGTTGATTAGCATTTGGAACAAAGCAGTACAGAGAAGAAAATAGAGGGACACCTGTTTCAATTATGCCACAGCACCAATTTTAACAATAAATCTTAATTGCAATCAGTCTTGATCAACCCACCTGTATAGATTCCCTCATTTACAACGAGGAGGGATAATGGAGAAAAAAGAAAAATTGCAAAGAGAGAGAGGAAAAAAAAAAACCCAGAACACTAATATGGATTATGTTTAGTTCTTATATTTTATGTTTTCAGATTGCTGTGCTATGTTAATTATTAGGAACAGCAGCCTCAATTTCTGTGCTCTTCTCTGGGAATACAGTGAACCTGTGTTTACTTTCAGCTGCCATGTGAGCAATTTCTCTTAATTCAGGAGGGGTTGTGCAAACAGCCGCAATTCTGCTTTTATGCCCAAGCCCAGCAGGTGAATGTGTAGCAAATTCCTTTAAATCACTACTTGTCTTTCTTTGTGGAATTGGCTCCGATGTATTTCCTATCTCTTATGTAGGTAACCTCATGCAGCTGTATTATTTCTTTTTAACCTTGAGACTGGTAGCTGCTATATAATACTCCATAGAGGTATACTGGGAGGTTCTCTGCAGGCCCGGCAACTGCTCTTTGGCATCCCTCCCCCTGTGCTCACTTTCTTGGAGCTTCCTTAGAGTCACAAATCAATTTGCTTATGTGCATTTATATAAACAAAGGGGAAAAACAGTTGTGGGTAAACTCCAGATTTCAGTAGAGGGTTTACTGGAAAGAAAACCAAATACCACTTTTTTTTTCCATCATCTTTTTCTCATATCCTCTGTAATGATCACTTGCACATAGGTAAGGGACAGGATTGTGGACAGCGATACAGGGATTTGGGCAAGACTTCTGATTTTATGGTGATTTTGTAACATGTTTTCAGACATACTGTTTATTTTTCACATTTGTTCTCGATCCCTCTGTTTTTCATACTTTTTTATCTTACTTTCCCTTTTCCTTATTCTCCTGAGTTGTTATTCCCTTTTTCTTCATTGTGCATTATGTGGTTAAAAATGTTTTTTCCTTAATCTAATTTATTGGTTTTCATTGTTGCATTGTAGTTAAGTCTTTTGACTGAAATCCTCATGGTTGTCTCATCTATTCTTTTTCCTTTTCTGAGAATGATCCTGTTGTATTTGTGTTTATTTCCTCTTTTCCATTGCGAATGGCTTGTTCTTCTTCACTGCTTCATCTTTTTTCATGATAGATCTTCACCTCCATTCGTCTTCATTGCTGTTGCATTCCTCTTCTTCGCTATGGGGCTCTGATAATAGTGATGGACCACTGCAATTAAATTTATTCCATACGCCACTGCTTTCCCTGACAAACTGACATTGCTCTTCTCCGATGTTCTTACCTGTTGACTGGCATTACGAAAAGTCAGCCAGGAGCCAGGGATTTCAGTGAAGTGTGACATTGGTCTCCCGGTGACGACTGAGCATGGCAAGTCCTGGATGCTTTAAGGTTTCTCTAAAGCTGGTCGTGTGACATGGAAAAAAACAACCATGGTGTTGTGATGAGATGAGCACATTCAAAATGGTTATAAGAAATTTCTCCTATTGTTGTAGTTTGATTGTTATTGCTTTTAAATGTAACATTGTCATTAGCTGATGAGATGCCTAGACCAAGATATTGTCAGCACACAGCTTTCTCTGAATGCAATTGCCGTTAGCAAACTGGCATACAGTCAATAGGAATTCTTCTGAATTTACTGCTGTCTGTTGACATCTTACTCTGTTACAGGCAAGTATTTAATCAAAGTTTATTGTCATTCTTTTCTGAGATTTAAGTGGGACATAAAATTTTACGATATATATAGTATTTTAGATGACAGCTTCATTATTTCCACTGAATAATTTGAAATGCTACAAGGAGAAATATTGATGTCAAACTGGTAATTGTCATTAAATATGCAGCATTTTTGCAGCAGTCATTTGCGCAAAAAATAAATTTCCTGAACTTGTAGGCAGCAATGCAATGCAGAACTGTCTGAAATGCTATTCCTTCATCTCGAGCCTTTCTCTACCGTGGAGGTTGCTGAAGGCTCCACACACGTGTGCAAACCTGAAATCTTCAAAGTAATTTTTCAAATTTTCCTCTTAAAAAATGAAGGTGGTCTAGTGGTGGTCAATGTCAAAAGGGAGGATACTTGGTTTGTTACTGTGTTGATCTCTTGATTCCTGCTGCCTGATGGGATTTATATTTTCGCTGCTTGCATTGTATCCTGTCCAGTGGAGATTCCCTTTTTCCTGAGCCAGGAGGGGTGTCTGTGGCAGGAGTAATTAAGCTGTATCATAGGAGATGGGTACATGGGTCGCTGGGAAGAATGAGACTAATGTGCCAGAGCTCGAGGGCATTATGTAAAATAGACAGATGCAGTTTAATACTGAACTGATTGAGAATGAAGCGTTCCTGTTGATTCAGTGCCTCGCCATGGAGTGCGTTACTCAGGACTATAGAGAGTGGCTTTTCCTTCTAGGATGGAAAAGATAGAAAAAAATTAAACTGCTGAAAAAACAAATTCTTTAGTTTAAGCAGGGTTCTATGTCCTCCCTTGTTTTGTTTCCCTTGTTGGGAATTTAATTTGCTTTTAAGGTGAACCAAAAATTCCACTCAGAATTGTACTTCTCCACGTGGCTTCTTTCTTACCTTGTTAAAGAATTCAAACAAGGGACCAGTACATTAAGTAATGATCAATTTTATTAGCAAATATATTTACAAAAATGCCATGCTCATCTTCTCTTTTGTAATTATTGCACCTTGACTTTGGAAAAGAATGGATTCAATCTTTCCTATATTGAAAAGATTATCTGTGGAATGTATCTTGTGTATTTAGCTTTAATCACTATACTATTCACGTAGGAGTCAATCAGCTAAAAAAAGGTCATTAGAGGTGGTCAGGATGTTAGCAATAAAGCATTTTGAGTAGAAAAGTAACATTTTTCTTTTTTTTTTTTTTTTTTAAGAAAGCACACATTCAGCAAGGCTGAGAACAAAAAGTCTGCTTAAAACATGAAATGAAAAGCTTGTGAGAGGGAACACTGTGGCTCCTGGGATGCTAGAGATGCCGGTTCAATTATTAGACCTGATGTAGATCAGAGGTTGGATCTTGTGTGTTGTGCTTCTCAGGTGATGGCTAAAAGCCACACACATGTAGTTATCCTCTTGCTCTCTCTCCCCCGTCTTGTCTTTTTAAATATGTTCTTTGAAAGAGCTGGATTTTGTTCTAATATGGAGTATAAAAACTTAAAAGCTTTGAAACCTTAAAACATTTCATAATATGGAAAACTAATTTCCCCTTGACTCACAGCCCTATTATATTTCTTTGTATGGAATAAGTCAAAAAGAGGAATATTTTGAAGGTGCTGTGCTGATCATGACTAGCACGAATCAATTAATATCTGTAACTCTTTGTAAATTGTAGGTATAAATTCTGCTTTGCAGCTAGTGGTTTCCATGTGCCATTGTATTATCAGTAGTTGTTCGTGTTTACCTTAAGGATAGAACGCACTCCCCAAGGTTCACCCCAGTGTGAGCCTCACTTAGTTTTCACCGTGTGTTCTCAACATTAGGGTGTTCAACTGTTTGGTCACCATCCTAACCAGATCTCCAGTTGCATCTCAGTAACAGCTGTGGATTTGTACTCTTTAGTGTTACAGCAGAAAAAAACACTCTTCAGAGTAAATGTAATTCGTTGAGACTAATTCTGGGCACTTGGACAGTGTCAAGGGTGAAAAAAAGGTGAAATGAGCAAGTCATATCTGAAGAGAGCCAACAAAGACAGTGGTGGTAACCTCTGGAGTAGGTTGGATTGGATGGGCTGGATCCACTCCAAGCTAATTAGAGGACCCCCCAAAACCTAAGACCATTTTTACTTCTCTTTTTCTTTCTTGTCCAGGTTTGAGCAACACAGGACTAATTTCTCTTCTAATACTTGGGAAGACTGCACTTTTAGAAGACTCTAGTGTCTGAATTTGTGAAAAAAAAAAAAAAACAAACAAACTTTATAGCCAGCTATGGTGTGTGGGTTTCAAGGTCTCAGTGTTTTTGAGCTCTCCAGGTGTGGGAATGAGGAGGAGCGAGACCTGAGCACTTGACCCAAGCTGGCCAACAGGATTATTTTATACCATGAACGTCACATTCAATATAAATTAGAAAGTTTGCTGTGAAGTTCTCTTTCTCCCTTGATGGCTGCCATCCTAAGAGCTTCTTGCCCTGGTGCCGGACCCCTGGGCCCTTCCCTTCCTCCCGAAGCCATAGTGCTCGCAGTGTCCCACGTTTACTGTCCACTGCCGGGAGTGCACAGCTTCTACTGATAGAATTGGCTGATATAATCTTTACATAATCTTTATATATTGGCTGATATAATCTTTACATATGCTGTATTGATATCAGCATCAATACTGGTTCTTTAGTGCTATTAATGCTAATTATCTAATCTTAGTCTATTAGATCTGTTTATATTTCAACCCCCCAACTTTCCTTGTTTTTTCCCGATTCCCCTTCCCAGATGGGGAGGGGTCAGAATGATTGTCTAAAAGACAATAAATTGTTATGGGTTTCTCAAACCATAACATTTCTTTAAAGACATCTTCTGTCCTTTGACTTGGATGGCTCAGTTTACTGACGGATGAATGAAAGATGCTCTCAGTTTATTCCAACGTCACAGCAAGTTGCAGAGAGGAACCAGTTTCCCATCAGGAGGGAGTTGGTCTAGGCTCTGACCAGGAGAGACTAGGCTTCTGAATTGCCATCTGGGTTTAATTCCACAAGATGAACTTCCGAGCAGTGATGTCATCAGTTCTCATCTAACAGGCAGCAAAGTTGTAGCTGT
Organism: Ibidorhyncha struthersii; assembly: GCA_013398815.1. Classification (NCBI taxonomy): domain Eukaryota; kingdom Metazoa; phylum Chordata; class Aves; order Charadriiformes; family Charadriidae; genus Ibidorhyncha; species Ibidorhyncha struthersii. Next base: position 41,077 of record VZSZ01010950.1, on the reverse strand, counting down.
CATGGTCAGTGCTGTCCTTTTCTCTCTTTTTCCTGAAGGAAAGATGTCTTTCATCAAGACCGGCATCCTTCTGCTGTGATCCTCCACCCCGCTGCTCTCCAGGGCTGGTTTCAGATGCTATGTCTTGAGATCTAAACACATACTTGGAGAGGAATTCATATTGCATTCGGATGTATAATTTATGTGCTTAAAGCATTAGTCTTATTTAGAGAGGGAGAAAGCCTCTTCTAGAAAGATTATTCAGAATATCGGAGATAAGAATTACACCTCAAGGTACTGGGTGGACAATTGGGAAGCTCAGGAGAATTTAATATTCCCTGTAAATTGGTGACAATGCATAAAGCACACTTCAGATGTATCCTGTACTAGTATTTTTCATGGAAAATGAAAGATTATTACCTCCCTTTGTAGTATACGGTAGTTTTCTGAGAATTCTTTGCCAGGCGGCTGGTACAGAAGTAATGTTTCCCTTCTGCGGTAATACAAGCCAGTAATTAAACCTGAACACAGTGAATAGAGCTATGAAGTAAATCAAAGTGAGTGTTGAATTGTACCTTCATGCACCGGGTGGTAAACTCTTTATAAAAAAACTCAAAGCTTCCTTTCTTTGCTGAGGAACGATGGATTCCAGCCTCTGCAGCGTTACTGTTGCTGTCACCTGCTGTAAACCCAGCTTGAAAAGAAATTATGGAGGGAAGAAGTGGAAAGTGCGTTTAGCTCCTTTGCCTCCCTTCCCCGCAGGGCGGGCACTTGAAAATCTGTGGCACCTGTGCTCACAGGTGGAGGAAGTCACCCCAAAGGAGACCCAAGCATTTTGAACCATCTTCTAAGTGGAGTGGTTGGGACTTTGTAAAGTCAGATTAAATCAGTGGAAAGGCTCCCATGGCTTTCAGCAAGTAGGGTTTTCTCTAACGCTTACATCTTTGGCACTATCTGATTGGAGGAAAAATGGGGCTAAATCCAGAATTTGATGAACTTCATGGTGCTCCCTTGCTATGAAGTCTGTATGTAGTGAAGATAACTGCTTGCATGCATGGAGGGGAGGGGGCTGTGCTTGCAGGGCCAATGTCCCATCTCATCCCTTCTCGCTCAGAAGCCTGTTGCTGAGTGTTCGCCTGCTTCCCTGTAAGTGTCAGTGATGGGAGAGGAGGACAGATGTTTTACCCTGCTTCACCAAAGCATATAATCTCCTGATGCTACTGTACCATTGACTCCTAAAATCAAGTCTCCCCAGGATGCCCTCATGTTATCTGCCACTGTACAGACAAGCTGTCAAAATGTTAGCAGGCATTTTGATGCTAAAATGACTCAAGGAGACAGCTGGAATAAGGCTTACAGGTTTATTTGGGGTTTTTACATTGTTTTTCTGTAAAGGTAGTTCTCAGCATTATGTGAGCATCTAAAGCAGCAGTGGTGATAATGGGCTAGTGAAAGCGAGTGATGGATTAAGCGTGATTTGCAGGGGTGCCAGACTCGGTACCAAAGGATGGGGGCTGTCTGTAGGGAGGGTGTTCGTCTCCTTTTTCTTATTGACTAGACTTAAAATAGTGGTGTAAAGACTGGGCATATCGAGCCCTTCTGATGAGCATAGACGAGTGCGAGGGAAAGGGAGTATACAAATAAAGTATTTTTAAACATCTCTTGCAGTCTGATTGCCTGCTAGATTCTCCGTTACTTCTCATAATATGCTTGAAAAGTTTTATTTGTGCCTCGAGGGCGATGAGCCTGTCTTCATTTAGGGATGCAACTGCAGATAATACCACCGTGCTATTGACAGCTTTATGTGCTCTCACTAGAAGCCTGCCTCTCTTATTTACTCACTTGAACATGTGTTGCCTTGCAAAAGCAGTGCAGTTTTCTACCTTCCTAGTTATAATTGCATCCTGGGCTGCCTTGTTACAGACCCTGTTCCTGTAGCGTGAGGTGAAAGAGCCAGTTGTTACCATTATAAATTTTAATTTTTTTTTTCCCTTACGTATAATTGAGCCTGGATAGTCATTATGTTTTTTTCCTACGTTCATAACTAAAGAAACCTTGAAGGAGAGCTTTGTAACTATTATAAGGGCAAAAGAGGAGGTAACGTTCAGTGTGAACTTGTAGTTTATAAACTGGCAGATTTGAGCTTCCAGCAGTTTTGGATTTGCAGCTAAAAAATCACGAGGGCCTAGAAACACTAAGCAAGAGAACAGTGTAATGTCTGTCACAACTGGTCATCACTTGAATTATATTTGTAAGACGTGTAATTCAGTACCAAAAGAGTTACGTTTTATGAATTTTTAAGAATTATGATGTCCTCATAAATTCTATGCAACTAATAAGATGACTGGAAATTTCATTTTTTATTTTAAAAATAAATTTGTATGTTATTTTGCTTTTTAAAAGCAATAGTTCCATGTGGTGTACTCCACATCACAGCCCTTGTGTGCTTTGTTTTGTTGCTTGTTCTGCCAGCTGTTCTTTTGGTTGGTAGGTTTTCCCCCACCACTCCCGCTGTCCTACCTTCTTGTTGAAAGGGGTTTTGGAAACATGCTTCTCATCAGGAGGTACACTTTGGTCCATGTGCCTTGGTAGTTCTTCCTTGGATGGTGTGGTCCAACAGATCCAATAGTTTGGATTGCCCAGTTTTTGGGTGAGAAACAGAGTCTGAAACTGTATGTGGTTAGTTCTGGTGAGCTTGTGGAAGAATGACCAAAACATCTACTGGACACTTTTCTAGCCTACAGGCAGAAGGATATTGTCTTCTCTGGGGATCTGCACAATTTGTATTGTGGAAAATAGGGGTTCTGTAGGTGGAGATTGCTGGAAAATACGGGGCAATTATCATCAATTCTGTTGATAATTGATATTACAGCTTTTTATTGATTGAATTATCTCATTCCTCATGCTTGTCTGCTTCATAAAGTCGACTGCAGCCAAGATCATAGAATCGTTTTGGTTGGAAAAGACCTTTAAGATCAAGTCAAACCGCTAACCTAACACTGCCAAGTCTGCTAATAAACCATGTCCCTCAGCACCACATCTACACATCTTTTAAATACCTCCAGGGATGGCGACTCAACCCCTTCTCTGGGCAGCCTGTTCCAATGCTTCATAACCCTTTCAGTGAAAAAATTTTTCCTAATAACTGATCTAAACCTCCCCTGGTGCAACTTGAAGCTGTTTCCTCTTGTCCTATCGCCTGTTCCTTGGGAGAAAAGACGGACCCCCCACCTGGCTACAACCTCCTTTCAGGTAGCTGTAGAGTGCGATAAGGTCTCCCCTCAGCCTCCTTTTCTCCAGACTAAACGACCCCAGTTTCCTCAACTGCTCCTCATAAGACACGTGCTCCAGACCCCTCACCAGCTTCCTTGCCCTTCTCTGGAGACGCTCCAGTACCTCAATGTCATCACACACAAAACTTGAAACACATTTTTTTCTTTTTTGTTTTTCTAAAGAAATACTTAAGTTAGTTGTTCAAGTGTTACACTTTCATGCCTGAAGCCTAGCCACGTGCTCTTTTGTAGTATATTCCTCCATGGGCAGGCAGATGTTTGACATAAAGTTAGTCTGTCTGATGCAGACTGTGGATATCGAACCAGGCTGGGCCTTCCTCCATGCCTGTCTTCTTTTGTTTGCTCCAGGTGAAGAAGTACCACATCACCTCTGCTCAGACCTTCCCCGTCCTGAAGTTGCGGCTTGTGAAATCCCTTGTGCATCGGACTGTGTCATCAGCGAGTGGTCCCCGTGGTCCCCGTGTTCCCACTCGTGCTCCAGTAAAAATGCTGAGGGCAGTCAAAGCAGAAGTAGGTCCATCTTGGCCCTTCCAGCAGAGGGTGAGTGGTAAACATTTTGGATTAGTCTCTGCCTGTTCGTTTAATGAGTTGACTTGCATTCCTCAGCCAAGCTGTGTTTAGATCAGCGCTAATCCCAATACTGTAGCAATGAGAAATAAAACTTACTATGTGTCTGTACTTCATGCCTCCTAACTAAAAGATCTTTATGGGCTTGCGTTAATGCATGTGTCACTTAGAGAAATTTTGTTGGAGTTAAAAATTATTTACTCCAGCCTATGAGTTTTTGTCTATTGAGGGCCAGTCTGGGTGTGAATTTACTTCAGGAGAGCTACAGCCTGTACTAATGAAATTGCTGCACGACACAAATTCATTGTGTGAGTGTCTTTATATAGGAACATATCAGTAGCAATTTAGAAAAGAACAGTGATCTGTGAAAAATGAGTTAATAGAAAAGGACCTGTTTATTTTATTAATGCAGACCTAGAATCTATTGACCTTGTTTTTCTATGTAAGTACATAGCTCTTGATGAATATATATAATTTCCTCTGGATCTTCATGGACACATCATGTATCTGGATTTTTATATGTCAACATCAGTGATAGAATTATTTACACAAACTATTTCATATCAGAAGTGTAGTCTTCTAACTACAGTTACACATATGGTAATTCATTTACGTGTTAGTTTATCACACAGGATTTGAAAAGTGTCCCATCTGGTGCATAAAAATTCATAAAACGTGAACAGGTCTAACAGACTAAAGCCTTGTTGACACAACAAAAATACCTACTATTGTCAGCACTATGTGCAGCTAATGCATCAGCAAAACACTTTCAGATGCAAATCTAGTCTAGGACAAGCTCCGTTAAGTGCTATTTTGTAAATTATCATTAAAGCTACCCGCTGTTTCTGGGGCAATAGAAGGACTTGATCTCGCAAACCCCTACTCCTGTGAATGGTCTGTATTCACGTGAACATCCTTGTAAGCTCTTCCAAAGAAAATTGGGACCCTTCAGGATGAAAACTGCTATGTAATTGTTGATTGAATGATAATAACTACTACTAAAAAAGTCTATAAGCTAGAGAATAATTAAAATGAAAACCAAAGTTGGCTTCGTATTTTCCATGGAGGGAACGAAACGCAAATAACAAATAAACATGGAATTGTGAAAGTAAAGTGTTGAAGAAGTGAATTCTGGAAGTACACAAGCTCAGTCATCTCAGCCTGAAACATGATAAACTAAAAATGACGTGCTTTGAATTTAAGTTTCTCAGGAAGGAATAATTAACTATTCAAATAAAACGCCCCAACTTTTTCTGTACATCTTTAGCAATGAGTATAATGGTTTGCTATGCAAAGTCACAGATCTGCGTACAGATAAACAGGGATTGATTTGAATTTGTGGCGGGAGGAAGTGGATTTAATACTGTTATCACTGCAGTACTAAGGCAACGTTATCTTACCTGCTTTCTCTGACGCTTTCATACTCGGCTCACAGCTGAGCCACCGACTTCTGCAGAGCTCTGCTACCTTTGCAAGTGACATTTCATTTGTCCTCTGTCAGCTGAGGCAATGTTAGCCATGGCTCTGCTGGCTGAGGACTTCTGGATGACATCCCACAGGCTGACCGCTTCAAACCCTTGGGTCCTCTTTGCCAAGCTGTTTGCCAGATCCCAGAATACAATAACCAGGAGGCTGTTGGTGAAACTAGAGAGGCTTGGTTTAAATCGGGTTTTAAAAGATATTTCCTTACACGGCAAACTTAGGAAACTTGGTGCAAGAGGCGATTGTGGAAGCAGGCAGTCTCAGCAGGTTTAAAATGGATTAGAGGAACTGATGAACATGAGGTCCATAAAAAGCCTGTAAATGGCTACTCGAATGGCTAGGCAGTGATGTGCTGTCCTGCTTTCCTTGTACGAAAGTTGTCAATGAACTGCAGAAAGTGGCCAGGCTCTTGTGCTTTTTATAAAGAGCATCTCCTGCTAGCGGTTTTGCAGGCAGACTGCTAGGTTGGATGGACCATGTGCTGTTTCTTATTATCTTAAGTTAAAACTGCCTCATTATTACTCTCCCTTGTTTCGGAGAGCTTCCTTACCATGGGTATTCTTAAAAAAAAAGCAACCCACCCTCAATTTTTCCCTAGGAAGCTCAAAATTTGAGTTAAATCTTTTCTTTTGCTTTTTATTTTTATCTAATGGACCAGGTTTTTTTCTGTTTGCTTGCTCCGTTTTTTTTTTTTTTTTTTTTTTTTTTTCTTTTACGTGTGCTCAAACAGATGAGAGCAGTAACTGGTCTGCATTTTTCCTGCCAAGTCAAAATCTTCGGGGAAAGTAAGATACCTGGGGTATTTTCTACTCCATCACCATACTAAAGATTTCTGAGACTGAGCACTATGTGGAACAGTCCGTTATCATGAAAAGATGAATGGTAATGTGACATGATTATCCAAATCCGTGTGCTAAGAAATTTCTATCCCTCTTTTTCTTTTCTCAGTACTATTCATTGTGGCCGTTTGGGGTCATACCTTATTTGAGAAGGCTCGGTCCTGCAAGGCGATAGGCATCCCTCTGAGGAGCAATATACCTTCATCTCCTGCTGGTTTTAGTAGGGCATAAAGGTGCTCTGAACCTTGTAGCATCTGGCCCCAACACTTCAGTCCTTTCAAAACCTGCAGCACTTTGGCCATGAGTTGCCAGATTCTCCCTCCTGGAAGAGAATGGTTTTGATTTTAGTCGTTTTTTACTTCTTTCTTCCTAAAACGACAACGCTTACTGTTACAATTTCACTGCATTACTCCTTAGCTTTTGAGCTGCGAACATCTGCTGCTTTTATGGGATAAATTCAGGCTGCTGGCGAGAGTGTTAAAGCTTCAGGGGAGGCTGTTCAAACCCCTGTATGTACTTTGTGGATTTCTTACAAGTTGTTGACAAAGTGCAGTAGCTTAGCAAAATCTTTGGACTCCAATTTGAAGGATGCTGCTTCAGAAAAGTAAAGGCTTTGTACTCAATACCTATCTTTCAGGTTTCCCCCCCCCTTGATTTGCAAGTGTGGGTATCATTTGATACATACCTCCGTCAGTACGGTTCGGCACCCGCTACGGCTCAGCTCTTCAAGGCAACGTGTGAATAGGGTCCTGTCCTGGACCACGACAGGTCCAAATATTAAAAAGGAATGTTCCTCCTTGGGAAATTAGCAAGGAGAATGAACATAAAAATAATGCTTAATATGTCTTTGAACTTAATTGCATGTTTGCTGAGTGATACTGACATTTAAATGGAATCAACTTGGCTGTGTGTAGGAGTATCAATAAGGTAACACAGAAATATACTTTGCCTGTTTCTGTTTCCATTATGCGTTGGAATACAATTTTATGCAAGGCTAGTTTAATGGGGAAACAATATTTTAGAAGGTTGTTATTGCAGCCATAAAGGTCAACAGCTTTATTTAAGCTTTATTTATTTATTTAAAATGGGTGAAAAAAGACCCATATTAAGCAAACCTAACATTTTTATTTATTTTCCCATTTTTCCACCTGAGATAAGATAAAATATGGTGTTCCATTGACTCTTTTTCAGGTGGAAAAGCCTGTCCTCCTGACCGAGCCCTGCAGGAGCACCGTGCCTGTAATGATCACCCATGTGTGCATTTCTTCTGGGCAACTTCTCCCTGGAGCTCCTGCTCTGAAGACGCGCTGGTCACTATTCTCAATGCAACCATGAATTGGAGCGGAGACGCCACTTGTGGAGTGGGCGTACAGACGAGGAAAGTCTTCTGCATGAAGAGCAGTTCTGGCCAGGTCACACATAAAAGGTATTTAAAGAAAAGTTATTAGTAATTATTTGTAGTTACAATATATGACATATGAAGGCATTTTCAGCTAGTGTATGGGATCTGCAGCTTTGAAAAGAATTTCATTTCACGACTAATTCTCCAGCTACTACTCCATCACTACTATGAAAGCGATACTAATATGTAACAGAAATAAATAGCTAGCCCATTTTTAATTTTCTGTGTAAATCCAAGCAAAATGCATGTTTTTAGTGGTGTGGATTTTTTGCTGTAGCTCCTCTGTTATTTTAATTTACTGTTTTCTGCAAATATTTTTCCTGAAGGACAGGTGTGAGGAAAATATAAAGCACGTATGAATATAACAGTCATCAACACGTTATTAACAATGCTCTAATAAAATAGGAAAAGTAAATAGAGTTCGCATTATATTTACACCACAATAAGGCAGAACCATATGTGTGATCTACATCATTCGGTTGATTGATATAGCTTCTGTGTGATACCAACATGACAAAATTGCGTATTCTGCAGTACAAATATTCTGAATTCTGCTTTGCTTTACTAGATGAGGAAAATAAATAGCACAGGTGTTCTCCCTAATATCAGAAAATCAAGGCATTGCTAATTATTTTTTGCACTGCTAATGAGTCTAGAGACTTACAACCGAGTTTCATTTCTTATTGTAGCTCTCAAAACAATCCTGCTCGTATAAGCAGACTGTGTTGATTTCAGTAAAGTTAATTAAAATTCTTGAGGTTAATGAGACTAATTAAATAAAAGGAAAGAAATCTAGTATTCATTTATACCTAGAATCCTTTGATATGCTGTAACTTTACCTAGTTGAACATATTGTTTATAGTTCTACATAATGTCTGAAATAGTTGTTTACCCCCTCCACTTTTGAGATAGTGTAAAGGGAAATGGAACCGAAGGGGGTAAGTAAATACTTAATTCAAGTACATGAAGGGAAAACAGAGTTTCAGTGGTGGAAAAATCCTGCAAAAAGAAGAGCTTTGTGTACTGGGGACTTCAGAAAGGGGATCTCAGTAGCTTTGGTGTGGAAGCTTCACATTGCCACAGCATTCCTCGTGTGATGGAAGCGGCTGGATCAAAAAGGACTGCTGACTCCTTGAAAGAGCTTCTTACTGAAATTGTTTCTCTTGCTGCTGCGCTGCGTATTGTTCTTACAGTGATAATCATCTTTAAAATTAGACCTGTAAAAGTATTTAGGAAGGCAGTTTTAAGTGAAGGAACGAAACCTCCATGTTTCAGAATTAAATAGTACCTTTTTGCTGGCCAGGAGGGTCTGGACCGGTCTGGTACTGGGGTGGAGGGCAGCCTTCCTCACCGTGGCTATGCTGCATTTTAGGCTTGAGTTGATGAAAACTGACCCAAAGTAATGTTGGGTTTAGAGCTGCTGTGGTCAAAGTCTACTGTTAATATGGCTTCAAAAATGGGATAGGCTCTGTAAACAAATAACCTTTTTGTGTTGGCATACTGTAATTTTTTGTATTCTACATTTTTCCTGATTTCATGAAGAAAAATTATACCATATCCAAAGAAGGTGAAAGGCACAGAAAGCCAAATAAAACTAAAATTTTTGCAGAAAAATATTTAAAAGTCTTCTGTTAGAGAACAGAAATCTGCCCTCTAGGATAATCATACTTAATGAGAAGATATGTCTCTTTATATTTATTCTCTTTTTAATTATACCTCTAAGTATCTTATTACTATTTCAGTAACAGAATCATGTCTTTAAGATTTATTTTTTTCCTAGTAGGGTTTAGTGTCATATTCCTCTTTCAAATGGGGTCATTTTGGGTTGCATGCATTACTCAGTATTTTTGAATGATCTTTCTAAATAATAAACATTAAAAAAGAGCAATTCCCTTTCTGCTCCCCCATTTGAAATGCAAGATCTGCCCGATCCCAGAAAATTATTCCTTTACCACCCTTTGAGTTTTTAAATATTAACTGTCTGTGTCTAAAACTTTTATTAGAATATGCATGACATATTTTTCAGTCAGGAATTGAAAGTGAATTAAAAAAAAAAATCACAAAATGAGGCTTGATATGAGCAGAAGTGATATCTTTGCTATGGCAGTACACTTACAGCCCTGTAAGAGCCGTAGGAATAAATAATTTTCCCATAGTTTTAATTTTTTATTATGTTTTATATTATGTATCGATAGATGTCCAGAGTCCATCAGACCTGAGACCGTGCAGCCGTGTCTCCTCCTCTGCAAGAAAGACTGTGTTGTTACACCTTTCAGTGAGTGGACTCGCTGCCCAACAGCATGTCAGCCTGGTAAGCCCTTAAGGAGAGGTTAAAATTTGTGGAAAAATTAGAGAATTGGCCTAGAAATGTACAGTAATCGTAGTTCATGTCAGTCTAATAATTTTTAGGGCACTCATCTGAATGAGGTTTGGACTTTGGGGTTTGTTCACTCTGATGCTGTTAAGGGAGATGGGATCCTCGTGAGCAGATTTGGAGATTTAAGTTCTCTTTACCTGGAACAAATCCCTTCTGGGCTTCTGCCTTCAAAGTCCGAAGTCCAAGTCCCCAACGTTGTATGGCTGTACATGGAATTGCTGCATTATATGAAATTTATTGCTCTTGACCAACCTAGTTGTACATACAGGGTTGTGCAAATACCTCCTCTGCTTCATGGTTTTTCAAGGACCACTCATTTCTTTGATTTAGTTATTTAGAATTTGTACTCTAAGTGTTTAGCAAAGTTTCTTTATAATGATCTAGTGCTGGGGTTTATGACAAATTTGTGTGTTTCATTAGTTGTTCAGATTAAAGCCTTCTCAGTTACCAGAATATTTCATTTTTGTCGGTGGCTTCCTTGCCCTTCAAAGTGGATGCTCTAGTGTAGTCCTTGTTAGATTTTATAGGAAAATGAGTTGCTTTCTAAAACAGTGAATCCTGTTTTAATTAGCAATTTATTTTTAGACTTTAAATGAGCTGCCTATGAAGAAGTAGAATAAATTACCTGGTAAATTACTTTGTTTATTAAATAATAGTCTACAATTAAAATGAGAAGAAATTAATTATTTAACCTCCTTGGCGGTGTTATCATTTTAATATAATTCTAAATTAAAACTTCTTAGTTGGGGGAGTTTGCTTTTTGCTAGATCTGTTATTGATATGGCTGCACTGCAATATTTTTATTTTTTTTTTCATTTGCATTGCACAATTAAAACTTAAGCATGATAATGAAATTTAAAAATTAAAAATTTAAAAACCACTATATGTTTGTGAGTTGTTAGGGGTTTTGTTTTTTTTTTTTATAGAAAAGTTGCATTTAATGAAAACAACGTACAGATGGTGAATTACTAAGCAGATCAAGCAGGAACAGGTATTGCCTGGCAGATTTAAAATTAAATGTGTACCGGCATAAGATCAGAGCTTAGACAAACATGCAATCACTAAATCAGGTTTACACAGAACTTTACCGGTTAAGCTGTTTGTAGTTTATTTGAGAAAATGCGTCCAACTTTAATATCTAACAATAAAAAAGCTGGCATTTTCCCTACATTTAAATGTCATCAGGCAACAGGCTGTCTTCTGGGGAAGGATTATCTCATACCTCAGAAGCATAGACAGCGGTGAACTTAGGGCAATAACAGATGGATGGACAACATAATTCACAAAAGAAGTGCAATTGAATCCAAACACCTGTTGGTGAGGCAGGAACAGGGAGGTTGTTGCAAGTTATTGATTCTCTGCCATTTCAGATACTTAAAGGTAACAACTGTCTACCGCAGTCTCCTATAATATATCTGTTTTAATGGGTCTTTGAGGATGAATCGAAACAAGAATCAAAGAATCAATATGGAGGTTTCAGAATATGAAACGGTTTGAATGAGCGGTGTGTAGATTTTCCTCTGTCACCTCCATATAACGGGTGGTGAAGGTGTCCTGGGGAGGTAGTGGCTTTCAGCATGGGTGATGTGCTCTCTGGTCTGTCATCATAGATTTAAAATGGGGAGATTTAAGAAAAAAACCCAGACACCTGACAATAAATAACATTTTTCATCTCCCTCCTGAAAATAGATGGTACCTGTAAGTACCTCTCCTCTTCTGGCCATTGGTTGCCTGGGGGGAAGGTTAGAAATTTCACTGTTGCTTAATTCTCTAAAAAAGTTTGCGTGAAATATTAGGTAGTAACTGTCCTGTTTATTTCCCCATGCCTTAAATCAGATTTGAAACAAGATGGAGTAAAAGCTGATAAAAGGCATAGTGTGCCACGATAAGAAATTCCAGTGACCTCTGCCTTGTGTCAAACAGTTTCTGCCAAGGATCTGCCCCTTTCAGTTCTCATAAACAAACACCCAACCAGAGCTGGTCAGAGTTAAAGGCTTAACCCTTCAACAGCTCTTATCTGCACAAAAATACTGAAGACAGCTCTGGTTTTGGAGCTGGTTTTTTGTGGTCTTGTGTTGACCAGACTCTGCCTTTCCCTTTGGTCATGAGCAGAGTGTGAAGCTGAATGTCTCCTGTAGAAGCTGGACCAGATATAGCAGACTTTGCAGTAGCAAACAAGGATTTTGTCCCTTTCCTGAGAACGGTGATGCACCTTTCCAAGCCCTGGGCAGGGTACCGGGGAAGCCCTGGGGGTCAAATGCAGAGGAAGGAAAGATGCAAGAGCGAGGGGGGAAAGAGAGGAGTGGATTGAGAGGAGGAATTGTATGGGAGTGTGTATAAGGAGCGAGAGACTAGTTGGACAGGGAGGAGTGGAAGCAGAGGTAAGACACCCCCAAAATTCTCGAACAACATTATCTGAGTTGCAAAGTCAAGGACACAAAAGTTAAGATTCTTTTGAGATCCTGAGGCTTCATTGTTTCTCAGGAGGGCAAGCAGTCATAGCCATACTTGAAATCAGCTGAAGTTCTTCGTTAAAAGGACAGTCCTACATAATGCTAATACTCTGGAAAATCAGGCTATAGCAATTCTAAATGAGATATAAAAATTACGTTCATTAACATTTGTAAGGAATGCTGTAGAAAAGCCAATGAGGAAATTCAATTTTGAAAATGGGGTTCGAGTAATGTGCAATAAATGTTGAGGATAATTTAGTTTCTTGAGGTGAAGAAAATTACTGTGGGAAGCTCATTTAGATTTGGCACTGATTAATAGGAAGGAAATGGCTAAGATTCTAGTGATGGTAGATAATTTGAATGAAAATCATCACAAAGTGATAGAGTTCACGATTCTTAGGAGAAGGGAAGGATGGCAATATCAGCAAGACATTTAAAAAAAAAAGACAGACTTCAACAAACTGAGAAAATTGGTAGCTACACTGCTTGGGAACGTGTTCTATGCAGTCAGGAGCACAGATGACCTGGAAACTACCAAGCAAGACTGTACGAAGGGCTGAAACCCAAGTGGACTCTTACTTTCTGTCCTGAAACTATCATAATAGAAAGCCATTAGCAGAGGGGTACAACGTGTGTGTAGGTCTGTATATGACTTGCATGTTTGAGCTTCAAACCACGAAGAGAAAACATCAAACATAGCTAGCATGGCCCTGTTTTTAGCTTTTCTCATCATCAGAGTTGTTCAGAACCTTGTTTCCTTTTTGATTGTCAAATTGTTTCACAAAAGTTAGAAACAAGCATGTAACTGAAGGTGAATTTAAAAATATAGTATAGAAATTGAGAATGCAAATTAAGCTATGGGAGGATATTGGATAACCAGAATTAGAAGTCAGGGGAAGCTGAATGAAATATTTGTCCGTTACTTCCTGAGAAACGAGGGAAACACAACATGGGGAATGTGCAGTTGCTGCTGCTGTTTCCTGTCTGCAGCCAGGAGAGGAATGGACTAAAGAATAAGTATTTCTATAAATCAGATGTTCCCATGTCAGTAGGGCTGTGTGTATAGAGAAGGAAGTAATAAAGTGACACCAGAGCATCTAGTGACTGTCTTCTGGGTGAAAATTTGCTAAATCCTAAGGAACTGACTGAAACCCAGTACTACCCAGACAAACCAAACCAACCAACCAACCAACCCCTTTCCCATCCCCCAACCCCCCCAAAAAAGAAGAAAGGTCAAGGAAGATGTAGATTACTTATCCTAACTTTGTTATTTAGAAAAACACAAGAACAAGTGGTAACTTAAGAGACAAAGATTTCAAGAATCAGATTCTGATAAACTGGCCAGTATGGATTTATTGAGAACAAATTGTGCCCAATGAATTTAATCTCCTCTTTTGACAGCGTAGCTGCTCTAATTAAAGGAAGTGGTAGATTTTTGACACATTAAATTTTTATCAGGAAGCTGAGGAACAGTGACTTGAATTAAATCACTGTTAAATGGGTGCTCAGCTGCTTGAAAAATCTCACAGTGGATATCACTGTGAAAAGTGTCTGGCTCTGTCTCCTCTACTGCCTGCCCTCAGGTATTGATACACATTGATAAGATCCCATGAGCTTTCTCCTCTCCAGGCTAGAGAGTCCCAGCTTTCCTGGTTTCTTGTGTGTCTGGTGCTCCAGTCCCTAAACAATCTTTGTGGCTGTTCACTGGACTCACTCCAATATGTCTGTGTCATCCTTCTCCTGGGGAGGCCCAAAATTGGACATGGCACCCAGATGTCTCACCAGTGCTGATGAGAGGGAAAGGATCACCTCCCTTGCTGGTGATCCTCTTCTTAATGGACCCCAGGATGTGGTGGCGCTTCTTTGCTGCAAAGACACATTGCTGCCTCGTGGTCAACTTGTCCACCAGGACTCCCATGTCATTCTCTGCAAAGCTGCTTCCAGTCAGTTGGCTGATAGATGTCCATTATTCACGATAATACTGGAACATGGCCAAGGACAGTCCTACAGCAAACACTGTCCCACGCGAGATACTTGTCTCTAAATTGGAGAGACATGGATTTGATGGATGGACCACTCGGTGGATAAGGAATTGGCTGGATGGTCGCACTCAAAGAGTTGCGGTCAGTGGCTCAAGGTAGCGGAGACCAGTGACGAGTGGCGTTCCTCAGGGGTCGGTACTGGGACCAGTGCTGTTTAACATCTTTGTCAGTGACATGTGCAGTGGGACTGAGTGCACACTCAGAAAGCTTGCCAAAGACACCAAGCTGCATGGTGCAGTTGACACTCCGGAGGGGAGGGATACCATCCAGAAGGACCTGGACAGGCTGGAGAGGTGGGCCTGTGTAAACCTCATGAAGTTCAACAAAGCCAAGTGCAAGGTCCTGCACCTGGGTCGTGGCAATCCCAAACACAAATACAGGCTGGGCGGAGAATAGATTGAGAGCAGCCCTGAGGAGAAGGTCTTGGAGGTGTTGGTTGATGAGAAGCTCAACATGAGCTGGCAATGTGTGCTCGCAGCCCAGAAGGCCAACCAGATCCTGGGCTGCATGAAAAGAAGTATGGCCAGCAGGTCGAGGGAGGTGATTCTGCCCCTCTACTCTTCTCTGGTGACAGCCCACCAGGAGTACAGTGTCCAGCTCTGGGGCCCTCCTAACATAAGAATGACATGGACCTGTTGGAGCAAGTCCAGAGGAGGGCCACAAAGATGATCAGAGGGCTGGAGCACCTCTCCTATGAAGACAGGCTGAGAGAGTTGTTCATCCTGGAGAAGAGAAGGCTCCAGGGAGACCTTATAGTAGCTTTCCCGTACATAAAGCATACCTACAAGAAAGCTGGGGAGGGACTTCTTATCAGGGAGTGTAGTGATAGGAGGAGGGGTCACAGTTTTAAACTGAAAGAGGGTAGGTGTAGATTAGATATTCAGAAGAAATTCTTCAGTGTGAGGGTTGTGAGACACTGGCCCAGGTTGCCCAGGGAAGTTGTGCATGCCCCATCGCTGGAAGTGTTGAGGGCCTGTACTTGTACTTTGTGTTCATGGTGTGACTTTTCCTCAGTTTTCCTTCTACTCTAATGCACTGTAGTCTTAGAATCATAGAATGGTTTAGGTTACAAGGGACCTTGAAGATCATCTAGTTCCAACCCCCCTGCCATGGGTAGGGTCATCTTCAACTAGACCAGGTTGCTCCAAGCCCCATCCAACCTGGCCTTGAACACTTCCAGGGATGGGGCATCCACAGCTTTTCTGGGCAACCTGGGCCAGTGCCTCACCACCGTATTGGTACTGCAGCTTTGACCCTATCTTGAGCTGGAACCGTAATGCTTATATGTGGGCTCATTTACACACTGCTTTCCTCTCTTGGACAAATCTGATGAAGTCCACTAGCGGAAGATGTTTGCTGGGTCTGGAATCCTTTATGGAGTTCTGTTGAGATCCCTTTTCAGTTTTCTAGCATCTATTTTTGAAACACGAATACATTACCCAAAGTATTTATGCCACACACAGCAGTTAAACCAGCTCTCAGTTTGTACTTACCACTGAGGCAGCCAAGGATTGTGTTTGTTTTAGCTATAGAGATATACAGATAAATCTTATCCTTGTCTTCCATGCTGCATTCTGTACTGAAGATTTTGTGAACTGTGTTTCCAGGTGGATTGATCTTGCATCAACTCAGGTTAAGTAGAGAGTAAGCTTCTCTTGGTTGCAATGGTTTCCTTATCAGGAAGTTGTCATCTATAATTTCTAGACCCATAAAATGGGTTACTGGTAGCAGCCTCAGACCACCAGAATGTGTTTTTCAGAAGCAAAATCTTCCAGTGTGACAGTTTTTTTTTTTTTATTATTATTATTTTCATGTTCAGGTGTATTTGCTCATACTTATTTTCTTGTCTGATCTGTTGTTCTGTTAAATAGACATGTTTTGATGCATCTCTTAGGCTGTTGATTTATTGACCTTCCAGGTACGGTTCTGCTGAACTACTGGTAATTTTAAAGCAAGTAACGGTAGCTTTTGATGCAATGTACCATTCCCTCCCTTCCTTGGGTAGCTCCAGAGTGCTCATGGTTTCAAAATATAAATGAAACACAAAGCATGTTTTTAACCAAGACAGCTAGATCACTACCTCTGGGTACCAACTGTGTTGGGAACACAATTTTTTTCTTTATTTTACAGTCAATGCCACTGCAGTTAAGCAGTCCCGGTATAGGATTATCGTTCAGGATGCTGCCAATGGGGGACGGGCATGCCCGGACACCTTGTATGAGGAAAGAGAGTGTGAAGATATTCCTGTCTGTCCAGTGTACAGGTAAAAAGTGTTACCTTGGAATCAGTCTCTTCCTTGTGGGTTTTCACTTCTGTAGAAATGGCTCGATTCTCCTGCCCAATTTTCACCGGAAAATGACAGAAAACTGGAAAATGCAGAGTTATAAACAAATAACAATGTATGAACAGTAAACCTTGCGAAATGTGTAGAAGTAGAGTTCAAATTGGAGATTGCAGTAGATCTGGCATAATCGGAACAAGCACCAATAGACACAGCTCCTCGAAATGGTAACCTCAGGGTTCAATGTGTTTAAGGAAGCTATTACTGGGAACTCCCCCCTCAATGTATATAAAAATCAATTTAAGCTGTTTTGGGACCACAAGCACTCAACTGCCTTAATCATAATTGTATGCTTATTGCAGAAACTCTTATCTTTTCCCCTGATGGTCTCACTCCGGTGAATAATATGCACTTTAAAAAAATCTGATTAGACAAATAGTACAATAGGGCAATTACTCACCGCTCTTCATTAAAATTCTGCGACCCATCTGTTATACAATATTAGTAAATAGAAAGGCATTATGTCCTTGCATATAAATCTCCAGCCCGCACATCCTGTAGCTCACGGTCTCCGGGCAGAGCGGGGAGCCGAAGGTGGTGCCACAGCAGGAGTGACAGCACTCAGCTCTGCCTGGCTCCGTACGGCATCGCTGCTTCCTCCTGTTCTTGACTGGCACCCATCCTGGCATAGAAAGCAGATTGGGTGCAGCATCAGTTGTGTGAGAATGGGCTTGCAGGAGGAGAGCCTGATTTCAAAGCCCACTAAAGATGTTTCCTGTGTATTTTATGTGACTCTGAAGTATGCCCTACAAAAATGAGAAAGGAAACCATGGTTGGAGGATGATGTGGCTTTCTAGAAGGTGAACTTTGTGTCTGAATTTCAGTTCACAACGCTTATTTAAGGAGTAATTGCAGCTTTTAGTCTGTTTCTCCTTAAGTCTCCACAGTATATCATCATTCGTAACTGAAGCTTTAGCTTGGACATGTTACCTGTTTTCTAGTTTTAACGACTGAATTGTTAACCTTTTCCTCTGGCAGGTGGAAAACCCACCGCTGGAGTCACTGTGTGCTGGTGCCGGATTCGGTGAGACAGGCTGTGCCGGCACATAGCGAGGCGTGTGGACATGGTTTGCAGTCAAGGGGTAAGCTTTCTCCATGCAGCCTTCAAATATTTAAGGTGTTGGAGTGTGGCATTTAAGCAGGGTCTTTACTCTTTTACAGTACCTAATTTGGAAACTGAGTGACTGAAACATTTAAAGCGGTATTGGAAGGGGACCCATTGTACAGTTCTGTTGCTGTGCTGGACGTTAAAGTAGCATGATAGTATGCTTGGAGGATAGGAGGGGATTTTTGCTTGGTATTCAAATATCTTTGCAGTAGCTTGCTCTTCTGCCTAAAGATGAAGCATGTGGGCTTTGAAGGAACTACTTATCTATAGGCCTCTATGAAATAATCTGTTCTTAGTGCTAAATTTGGAAAGGATAATTTCCTTGTGATTTTAAATTTTAGTGATAATTTTCCTGAGGCCTGATTCTCATTAAGACTATTCGAGAAGTTCAGCCTGGGTAAAGGATTTGGGCTCCTTCCCTTGGCGTGATTAAGCACTTGGAAAATGCAGTGATCCCCTTGTCTAAACAAAAGCATTGAGAAGAATTCCACTGTTCAGTGGGTGATCAGAGTCTGTAGTGGTTCCTGCAGATGGCTGGAGATTTGGCTGTTATCAGTCTCCTGGGAAATCTAATGAAACCTTTAACAAAAGGTTATTTTTATTGAAAAAGAATTACTATACAGGTATGCTAACTGAAGAAACTTGACATAATAATTTACTCCTTCACAAGGGTAGAAACTATTCTTTAAAGATGAAGTGAATTTCTTATATAATCTGGAAACAAAGGAAAAGAAAGAAAAACCCTGACAGTATGTGGGCTGTATTTGAAAGAAGAAATGTGTTTTAAACTAAAGCTCAAAGGAGTAAATATCTTTAATTAGGTTTTGACCACAAGCCTTTCCACAAGGTTTTCAAAGAGAGCTCTGTAAATTGAGATGTCCTAAAATGTATTCCTCAATCTCCATGTGAAGGGAAGGTAATCTTTATGCTCCAGTAGTTGCATGAACTTTGTATTAATCTTACTCTGACAGAATTTGAAGTATAATAGAAGAGTATCACACTCATTTTTTGCTCTGTAGAGAGCCCTCCAACAATTACATAGGCTATGTGCTATGTGTGGGCTAATCATGGAAAAAGAATCTCATAACCTGGTGGGTTTAAGCAAAATTTGTTTCAGTGCCATCTTCACTTTTTGTAATTAAGTGTGGGTTTTGCAAACAGCTTTCGTTTTTATAATATCATGTTGCGATAGAACCAATCTGCTAGGTGTTGTTGAGGATGAGTGGGGTTTCAGGAAAATGAGTTCTCAGATGAAACCCATGGAAGATTTTCAAGATGTTTCCTACAAAGGGGAGCGATCTCCATGGAGAAGGCAGCTGAAACCAAGCTGCTAACTCTGAGCATATTGCTTCTGAAAAACAAGCTCCTAGATTTTCAGGAGTCTGTCTCTTATCTATAGAAGTGTTTAGTAAGGCAAACTTTCATAAAGCTGCTGTTTATACCTCACCATGCTGCTACTTGAACTCTTCAAGAGCAGCTGGCTGGTGTGAAGAGATGCTGTGTCACCATATTGTCATGGAGTAGCCCATTTAGCCAATGGTGGTGTTTCCTTACGTGCCTTGATGGGTCTCTTCAGCTTGTAGAGTGGTCTTCGGAGATATTTTTGAAATAACATGTGAGGTGAGGCTCGGGATTTGGATTTGTTCAGGCTGGAGAACTGTCTGATGGGAGTGGGGTTCACAGAGAAGATGGAGTCACACTCTTCCCAGAGGTGCACAGGGAAATAAGAGAAAATAACAGTCACAGGCTGAGTGACTTTTGGGGCGAAGTGGCTGGAAAGCTGCCCGGCAGAGGAGGACCTGGGCGTCTTGGTGGACAGCTGGCTGAATATGAGCCGGCAGTGTGCCCAGGTGGCCAAGAAGGCCAAGAGCATCCTGGCCTGTATCAGGAATAGCGTGGTGAGCAGGACTCGGGAAGTGATCATCCCCCTGTACTCAGCACTGGTGAGGCCCCACCTCGAGTACTGTGTTCAGTTTTGGGCCCCTCACTACAAGAAAGACATTGAGGTGCTGGAGCGTGTCCAGAGAAGGGCAAGGAAGCTGGTGAGGGGTCTGGGGGACAAGTCTTACGAGGAACGGCTGAGGGAACTGGGGCTGTTTAGCCTGGAGAAGAGGAGGCTGAGGGGACACCTTATCACTCTCTACAAGTATCTGAAAGGAGGTTGTAGAGAGATGGGGACTGACCTCTTCTCCCTAGACACAAGTGATAGGACGAGAGGAAATGGGTTCAAGTTAAGCCAGGGGAGGTTTAGGTTGGATATTAGGAGAAATTTTTTCACTGAAGGGGTTGTCCAACATTGGAATATGCTGCCCAGGGAGGTGGTGGATTTGCCATCCCTGGAGGTGTTTAAAAAAAGGGTAGACGTGGTACTTGGGGATATGGTTTAGAAGTGGTTTTGTCAGGTTAGGTTAATGGTTGGACTCGATGATCTTAAAGGTCCCTTCCAACCTTAGCAATTCTATGATTCTATGATTCTTCCCAGAGGTGCACAGGGAAATAACAGAAGATAACAGTCACAGGCTGTAGTGAGGGAAATTCCCAGAAAGACTGTAGATTCCTTGGAGATGCTGAAAAATCAACTGAATAAGGTCTTGAGCAGCCTTTTCTAACTTTGAGGTTGGTCCCACTTGGAGCAGGTGTTGGATCTTCAGAGGGCCCTTCCATTCTAAACTGTATTGTACAATCCTGTGAGTCTCCGGGTCTTTTCAGGGGAATCTGTGCCATCAATGGAAGAACACCAGGTGTTATAGTTAGATGCTTTCCTGCAATATTCAGGCATCCTATAAATGAGTTTACATTCAAGGTATCACCACTAGTAACTGGCTTGCATAACATGTCAGCGTCTTTAGCCAGTAAGTGCTTATTCTCCAAAGACTGTTTATATGAATTTACCCAATTTCTTTTTTACCATGTAACAGCAATTACCCTTTTACCACTGAAGATAATCAGTCTTGCTGTTCCTCAGAGCATCCATTCTTAGAATATTTTTTCTTTTGCTGTCCATATCCTGACTGTCATGTAAATAAGAGGATTTCAGTTTTCAGTGACCATCGTATCTAGCCAATTATATAAGGACATTGAATTCATATAAATTATTTCTAAAGAAAGAAAGCACATATTTATGTGTACCTATTTAGAACGATGACTGTGCTGAGGGAAAATTAAGTCTGAAATTACTTTCAAGGTCCATTCTTTCTCTAGGCTAGAATCTGAGATGGATACTTACAGATCTTATTCCATAAGTGCTTTCACTGGAATTGCATGTAAACGTACTATATAACATGCAGAAGATATCAGAATTTGTCTGTGAATAATAAGCAGAATAACCAAAGAGATGACAGCTGTCTGAAGCTGCTGTTTTCATGGCTTTATCTTGGAATGATATTGCACTAATTACAGCAGCCTTTCATTTTGTGCATCAGCTTCAGTGGACTAACGTGTTCAGAAAACAATCATACAGGTAAGAGAAAAGTAGCATTTAGAACTAAGAAATGTAGTTGTTATTTAAATTTCATTAAGGCATGATTTGCAAAAAGCCCCTGAGATAGGGCACTGGAGTAAAACAGGGTGGAGATGTTACTGTTGCTTGACAGTGATATAGACAACATTTCTAACAGTAAATGAAGAGCTTTACAGGCTTTTCTATTGCTATATAGCTGTCATTTTCCTCGACAAGTGACTAATTTACTAGAAGGTGTCAAGACTGTGAGAAAATTGCTTCTGCTTTGGATGCCCTTCAGTGACTTTACTGTTCTCTGATGTTTGTGACGGAGGATCCTTCAGAAATGACCTCTCCCTTCAGTACTGACATGAGCAGCCACCTTAGACATTTACATTTTTTGGGGAAAAAAATGTGTTGCTCATTACAAGGGATTGTTAAGGTTTAATTAGTGGATGGAAAGCCTATTTTAAGCAAGTGTCTTTGAAGGCTGCTTCAAAAGCCATTGATAAAGTAAATAGACACGTTTTAAAGACTGATGTAATGAGACTCTGCTTTAAAAACTAGTCTTGGAAATACACTGACAACACGGCTATGAAAAAAGTAGTAACTTTCCAAAATCAAGGAGAAGCTGCAGCACTGGAACATGTCACGTCTTATTTCTTCTGCTCCTGCCACTTCTTAACTGTGATTCATTTGGGGGATTTGACCATGTCTTCCCCCGTTAACGAGACAGTAAGTCCATCTCTGTAGCTCCCCATCGCAAGAATGCGGAAATGCTGTGGCACAGAGCAGCAAATATTCTTAGAGAATAATTTATTGATTTATGTACAGGAAAACAACAACAAACCCACCAATGCAGTAATGAGAAACTACTCCTCTGCTTTGGAGAAGTGCAGTCTCCCCAGCTCACCTGAGGTCACAGGGTGGATCGATACCACATAGCCTCATTGGGAATCTGAGTAGAATATTTCTTTTGGCGTGCTCTACTATCAGACCACATATGAAGTATTTCTTCCCTTCTTTAACCGGGTTGTAAATTCATACCATGTGGACTTTGCTACGATGGTTGGTGTTAAATATAATCTGTTCCAGTTGAAAAGTTGATATATGAATTGACAGTGAAAAAGTAGACGGCAGGCAGCACCGGACTCAAGCAATTTGAGATTCCTGTCTCCTTCATTGCAGGTTTCTGGCTCTTGCTCTGGAGCTTCTGTGATAGCTATAGGAGTATTGCAGACAAGGCCTGGTTTAGACTGAGATGCAGATCAAAGACTTATCATTATGAGAACAAAAATTGTAACAATCTGCTGTCTAAGTTTTCTTAGTGTGTCTAAATGCGGTGACAGTTCCAGTAAAATATCATCTGAAATATAGGCAGGACTGTGATTACAAACAATTTGCAATAAATTAATGGCTAAGTTCATGTGTTATATATAAAGTAAGATGAAAGGATGAATTTTGGTATTGCCTGTTAGCACTGCATCTACAAAAATATTTCAAACAGGCATCCTTTAGCTGTATTATCTAGTGTATATGGCCATTACTGTGTTACAGATTGATAATACATTACTGTTGTTTCTGCTGAAATTATATTATGGTAACCTATTTATAATGAGACGTGCCATCAAAAAAGCATCAGCGTTACCATTTTTTTTTGCTGATAAGATAGTAACCCAACAGTTCTTATTCCCTGATTGTAGGTAGTTAATATAACTGCTGATTAGCTAAATTAACAGATGCATTCATTGTAATTTGTGTTGCAGAATGCTTTTGCACAGAATTACCAATTTTGGGAGGTACATCGAAGAATCCTGTTATAATTTACAGGCTACAGGCAACGTGATAGCTGAAAGTTTGCAATGAATACATTTATGATAGTAAAGGCAGCGAAGACACGGACTGCTTCAGTGAGATGGCGATATTTTATGAGCAGTGCTGTGCGGTGCAGTCCTGTGTATAAATCTGTCCAGCTGATAGTGGCTTAGCTGTCATCAGTAGCTCCCTCCAATATTAACTTTGCCTGGTAGGACACTGGCACCTTGAGCCTTATTCTGAGCGATGCTGAAGTTTCATTAGGTTTGTCAGTGGTTTGGTTTTTTTTTCAGATGGTACCGTTCTAGGGACCCGCTGCTAATGGGTGGTTGTGGGAACACAAGTTGGGAGTATGAATCTGGGAGCACAGCGAGCTGAACTTCAGTGGTCCCAGCCAGTGTCACTGTCTGGAAGAAGCCTGCCTGGCAGCCGGTGGAATTGGTACTAAATAGTTCAGTTAAAAATAATTACCATCTGTCTTATAGATGTACCCTCTACGGAACCTGAGTCTTGTTTGTGATACGTTTGAAAGGAAAGTTTGCGAAGCGAAGTCTGTCTAGGATGGGGATTGAGGTTTGGGGGGTGGTCTTCCCAGGATGGAGAGCCTCAGTCTGTTATCGGTCATGTCTGCCCAGGGCTTTGCCGACACTTTACCGATGTAGCTGCTCTACATCATACTGCAAATTCATAAAGTACGTGTTAGATGTAGTGTTATTTTCTTGTCACTGATAATGCAATTTTTAGCTTATAAACACATGGAGGTAATAAGGTGATAAGAAACAACCGAACCAGAATTGGTTTACTATTATTTGTTCTTGATAATCTGATTTCTTTCCTTGACAAGGCAGTGGGCTGGAGGTTAGGCAATAAGGAAAGTGGAAAGCAGGACAGATAATATTCTCCTGACTTTAGGAAGACATTGAATCCAGTCCCATGTGACAGTCTCCCATGTTCAATAAGAAAGTATGACTTAGAGAAAGGCAGGATGAGGTGGTTGTGCAACTTGTTGAAAAAACACAGTCAAAGCTCTGTTATCAGTGGTTTGCTGTCAACCAGGAAGGCCATTTCAGATGGCTTCCCATGGGGCGCACGTACTCTTGGCTGTCTTCAGTATTTTCACTAGCAGTGTGTGTAATGAAATAGAGGGTACATCTATAACACATATGGGTGCGAGTACTTTGAAGGGCAGGCCAAAAATACAAGCTGGATAGATTTGAGCATGCTCTGAAATCAGAAAAGTGAAATTTTCATTAAAGAAAAAAAAAGTGCAGCGCTAGCACTATGTAGAAAGATGGGCAGCAGTACTGCAGAGGTAAGTCTGGAATTAAGAATTATGGAGTTCCAATGAGTAGGATTATACTGTTCTGAAAAAATGTACATCATAAAATCATGTATTTCTTACGCTTTCCTTCAGCTCTCCAAGTTCTTGAAATTTATTCTTCTGATTTCTACAATAGAATATTTTTAACAGTTTTATTTTTTTTTGTTCCATAACACTTTCTGCCACTGTAAAGAATGACAAACAATTAAGGTCAAATAAGAACTTCACAGCTTTCTCCTGAGTAATTCCAATTCCTGGTTTGCCAACAGATTCAGAGTAGATTAGGATTCTTTTTGCAAAATACCCAAATTTCATTAACAGAAAGAAATTAGGTATTTAGGAGCCTAAGTTCTGGTGAGTATCAGGGAACTAATTAAAATCTCTTGAACTTAATGAAAGTTTACCCTCAATTTTACATTTAAAACTTATCTTCACTCTTGGTGAACTATGCATATCTGTGCACAGGATTTTATAATTTTAGAGATTTGTCACTGCAGTATGGATGTTTTTTTACATGAGTCTGCACTCTTTGTATCTAATTTCTATCAGTTTACCTATAGGCTTTGATCTTTAAATTATTTCCCAAAGCCTAGGTTTAATTGTGGATTAGATAGTAGCTTAGCTTCCTGCAAAGATGTGTGACAATGTTTCACAAAGGGGAAAACAAGGAAAAATTAAGGAGGAGGAGACAAAAATACAATACTAATGTCATGTATGCATGTATGCATTCTTAGCCTTTCCTGCACCAGTGGAATGAGGAAGGTATCCTCTCCCAGTCAGATTTTCCAAGGGATTTATTTCAGTTTTGGAACACTAGAATTGACCAGGAGCAGAAGGAGAGGAGAAGGGACAGATGACGCTATGTAAGATGTGGTGGATCAATCTCTCTGAGCATTTCATGGATACCTTTGACATGCTTGCAGTTTAATTTATGAGAGCTAAAATCACCTGCTTGTGTAGAAATCATCCTGGGCCAATTTCTTAAAACCTGGTGGCGTAGCAGAGTTGTCTATGTAAATATGTGCACGGCTGTACTGGAGTCTGCAGCTGGGTACTGGTTTGGGGAATGAAATTTGACCTCGTATTGTATCACATCCCACTGATCTCCAGGTAACGCGTTCCCGTAGACCAATTTTTCTTTCCTTGGGTCTTAGTTGATAGGACAAGGGGAAGAAAGATTAATACTGATTTTCCAGTGACAGGTTGTTTGCAGAAGAGTGATGGTGGACTACCCTCCTTTTTTTCATGGGAGATGTCTGCAGGCGTCACAAGACGCTTAAAACTGTGCTGCTATATTTCCATCTGGGTCTGGCCTGACTTCCACCTCAGGTATAGCTGCTATAAGAGTATTTCATAGGCAGTAGGAGAATTGTCATGACATTACTTTTTAGACGCTAACTAATATCAAAAAAGACTCCAACTCGTTTCTGTCACTGTAGCCTTATGCCAGAAACATAAAAATTGAGAAGACTCTTAGAGAATTTGTCCTGACAGCCATCTACAGTGCAACATTTTATTCAAAGGTGACTCAGTAATCTGTACACACTCTGTAAAATAAAGATGAGGACTGCATCAGATAAATTACATATATTTGATTTCCTTCAAAAACAGGACAGTATATTCCACTCTGTACAAGGAAATAAACAGGTTTTCTAGCTTAACTATATGCTGTTCCTATCTGAGAAACAAAACAAATATCAGCATCTTAGTACCACACACAGTATTTGTTTTCTGCGGGGGGAAAAAGTCTTCATCAAGTAGAAATGTCTTTTGAAGCCAGAAGGCATAAACACTGAAAATGTATACTACAAGTATGTACCAATAGAGGGATTGTTAAAAGATCAAAATAATGAGAAGTAAAGCAGAGGAACATCAAAGCTTTCCAGGCTATGTATTTCTGCCTTGATTAGGAGGAAGGAGGGAAGAAGAGGGCAAAGAAGGTTTTAGATCAATAGGAAGTGGCCTGATCACCTCAAAGTCAAAGGCAGCACCATCCAAATGTGTACAATTTACAGGAATGACTAGAGCATCTCAATCATTAAAGTCCCAAATGATCTGACAGTACTCACACCATATTTAACAGGTACAGAGAGGGAGTCGGGATCATATTATCTGAAGGAAACTCCTTTTTAAATGTAAGGGTAGATAGATTTTCATTTTGTCTTTCATCCCTCTGATTAAGTTTAGCTCTCTTTGGTCCTCCTAAGATTTCTTTCATCTAGTGTGTAGTCTGTATGATCTAAGCAACTATCGTTGGTGAAAGTCGTTTTTGGGGTCCTTTTTTAAATGATGGATTGTCATTAAACAGAGTATAGTAGATGAAAGAGGTCCGAGGAGAACCAAACTGTGCTGAGACTTACTCAGGAGGATGAAAGACATAATGAGAGCCGTAATGAAGAGCAATCTCCCCCTCAAACTGGAGACAGGCCCTTCCAATTATGACTTGTTTTTAGCACCAGCCTCCAGTTATTTAAAATCCTAGTTATGAACGGTTGATTCAGGCTTTTTGTAAAAATCTGAGAAATTTCGAATATGAACAGTAGGCCGGGGTGGTCATACTTTGTGGTTTGTGGAGAGGATGTTTTAAACTGTAACAGAAGTCTCTTCTGTGGCCACGGGTGGGTTGTAAGCAGACCTAATCATGCAGCTCCTGATAAGAAATACAGGACCCATCTCATCCTAAAACTGTGTTTCTTTGACTTAGAACCTGAAACGTGAGGGTTTGTAATCCTTAATATTTTATATGAGCTCAGGTAACTGTCACTGGAACTAGCTATGAAAATATCTGTTTTTTTTTGGTGTTATTCCTGATCTCGTGGCCTCTGCCTGTGTCTGGCATAACTCAGTTCCACAGGTTAACCATGCAGTGAGTAAACTTTTAGTTTCTTGATGATTTTCAATTTAATTGAATCATCCTTTCTTCTTGAGACATTTGAGTCCCATTTCGTCTCCTTTTTTGTTTGCTATTTTATAGAACACTTTCATGTCCCTCTTGTTCACTTCTCCATGTTGCAGGCAGTCCCGTTCAGTACTGATTTAGATCTACTTTTGCTTTTATAAAATTTTAATTTCCTCCTTGTCGCGGTTGTGCTGTTTACAAATCCAAAGGTAATTCATGCCAAAGCTGCTGTAGTTCATAGGGAAATTGTTAAAAATTCATCTGAGCTGAGCAGGATAAGATCCAGGCTGTCTGGAAAATGGCCTTAAGGAGAACTTTTCTTCAAATAGACACTTTAAACTGGAAACCTTGAAACATGACCAAAAATAAATAAGTTTATTAAAAAGCTTTTATATTATTAGTTGTCAGGAAAACACTAGAGATGTTATTCTCCCACTCTTTACCAGAATAACCTCTTCCTTGTCCATAATGGTCTCAGTCAAGTGGAATACCAAATTGTGAGAGACATTAACTGGAAGGATAAAGACCAGTTGTTTATTCTCATAGTACAATAGTACCAAAGCGGCTTAGTTTGATATTTATTTTGCTTAGCTGAATAAATGGACGGTTCTGGGTTGAAATGCTGATCCTGCCTAAATCAATGAAATATTAAAAGACTTCNCCAAAAAAAACCAAACAACCCACTCAAAAAAAACCCAAACAGCAAAAAAACAGAACCAACTGTTGGTGAAGGGAAAAAGGGAGATGTTGAGAGGAATGTGGAATTTGATTTATAGCAGATATTGTTCATTGTCAGACAGCTAAGGTTTGGACCGTCTGGGGAATTTCCTTCAGAGGAGCTTGGTAAAAGTTGCAGTCTGCATTTTCCCTTATTCTGCATTAGTTAGAAAGCACTTCTTATTGGAAATTATTGAGTCAGGTTTCTTTGAATAATTAAGCACTAATACTCAACATGAATATTAACATCCTAAGTGGCAGAGCTCATCAGTGTGGCTTACTATAAATCTTCAGGCACAGGATTTGCTAAATGTGACATGCCACAAAGGTGCAGGAGGAATCCTGATGTCATGTTCGTTGAATCTGAATTTATGTATTTATGTAACTCCAATAGCTTTATGTCTGCGGTAGAGGTTTTAGACATGAGTTTTCAATTTCAGAATAAATGAATAACCTTGGCTCAAACTATCTTTCAAAACTTCCAGCATCTTACTTTCAAACGGGTGCGCTGAAGTGACAGTAGAGTAACTGGAAGTGACGGGGATGCTTATGAAGTGCTTGCACTTGTGAGAGTATGTCAGGTAACTGTGAAATGGCCAATATTACATTTGCTTTACGCAGCCAGTGGTGCTCTTTTCTGTTGGCATCCTTTCTAAATATGTTCAGAAATATTAAAAATACTGAGCACTGTGTTCAGTGCTTTCTAAACCAGTCTGATTGCAGCATTAATACTTCCAAGCATTTTTCCTGTTGGAAGCACCCCTTCTCCCCTTTCATTAACAGTATTGTCATTGATGTGCTCCTCAAAAGACTCTGGAGAAGATTCTGTCTTATTTATATTATAATAAATCAAGAGAAACTTCATCCAAAAAATTGGAATTCCACTGGAATAAAATTACTACCCAAGAAAAAGCCATCTCTATACCTTGATGGCAATAGATAGTAATGAAAAAACTGTCACCTTCCAACAAAGATTTTTCTAAAGTCAATTTTTTTCCTGGCAGCCGCTGGTTTTGCCTAGTGCGTGCATCATTTATTAAAGGATTGCTGATATTGGCTTTGTGAAATAAGGAAAGTTTGGAATAATATATTTTGATATTTGACAGAGTTTTCCCGAAGTAGGGTATTTTGTAAAGTCAAATTTGGATTTTGGATGTGAAGCCTTGTAGCAAATGTGACTTTTTACTGCTTTTCTGGTCAATTCTAACATAGGTACTATTGTTCCTTCTTGACAGTTCACTGAAGTTTCAGTCCTGCAATCATATATTTGGTTTTTTTTGATATGTGCCCCAAGGTGATTGAAATTTCTTAGAGTTATCTCTTTTCTACTGTCTTTTGGATATTAAATTTCTGTATCTTTGTTTTTATCCTGGTCTTTGCGTTGGCAAAGGAAACGCCTGAACTAGGGGTATGCAGTACAAGGGAATCTAACTGACCTATTAAAATGTAATAGGCTTGTCGAAGGCCATCTACTTCAGCATTTGTTTAATCCAGGGTGAGGTAGATCAGGACGTCCTCAGGGGATGTGCAATGTGAGAGGGCAGCGCTCCCAACCACCGCTGTGTGATGGGAAGATAGGGGCTTCCACAGCCTCTGCCCTTGCTGACCACGAGCCTTTGCTGCTGGCTTATTTTAGTCCTTATGCTCTGGGAGGGCATCGTAGTAATAGGTACTTATTAATGATATCGAGTGGAAATTGGTCTGTAGAACCAAGCAGCTACATGCAGACATGAACTCTTGAGAGAGTTTGAGGGATGTAGTTCTTCTGTTGCATTTTAACCCCCCGGAGAATGGGATGTGGTCATGGCAGACGTCATTTGGGGCAGATTGTGGGAATCTGTGGGGCAACTCAGATGCACTGTGTTTGTGAGAAGTTGCTTTGAGCAGCAGGTGCTTTTTCAGGACTGCTTTGAAAGGATCAGTTAGGGGAGCACATAAAAATCACTGCCTGCAAGATGAATGGGTTTTGTGCGGGCTACGTCGCTGGTAAAGTTGCATGTGAGCAAACCTCCAAACAAACAGGGAATACATTTGTGCTTTAAAATAAATAGGTATCGTCAGCGCCTAGTTTCATGGAGTATAAATTTTCATGTAATCTAAGCACATCTGCTCATAATAATTAACTTCTGTGGTGTATAAAAGGAAAAGCTACATCAGCTCTATGGTATGATAAGATGGATTGCTTTCTATCTGTTCATCATAATGATTAATTGTAGCATTTATAGGAAAATGACTGCTTTTTATTCATTTTTGTTTTTAGATCATGTATCTTGCCTTTTTTAAAGCTTATTTAAATGTAAATACTCTGCAAATCCAGTATGAAAGCATAAACTTTCCAATTTTAAGTGCTTTGATGAGAAACAGGGCAAAATATGTCTCCACTTAAATTGTCTTATCTGAAGACTTTGAAAGATACCTGTCTTTCCTAGGGAGATGAATTTCACAGGTAAGTGTAAATATTGAAAGTTACCATGAAAGAAATGTAGAGGGATTATGGAATTTCATTTGACCCTGAGAGATGGTGTTTCCATGGGGCAAACTTAATAATAATGAAACATATTAGCAGTTTGTGGTTTGTCCTGTGGTTTTTCAAGTATTAGGTCTTTACTTTGAGTGAAATAATCATCTCATGTGTTTCCAGAAGTTAAATACGCTTAATTCTTGGGCTTTAGTTCAGTAAAATTTGAGTACGTGCTTTGTAGAATGTAAGCTTTCAGATTTGCAGTAGAAGAAGCCATGAATAGATGAGTGCAGGTATCAATTAGCGCTAATTTGTCAAGTGGGTTGATCAGGGGAGCCCAATGACCCTGTTGTATTTTCTCCCAGTGCAGTCATCGTCTTCTTCGATTACTTGTAAACAAGTTAATATGTGTTGTATAGGTGGAGGTCAGCCACAGGTTTTTATTGGTGTTGAATTTGCACAGTGAGAATGGTGGAAGCGAAAGAAATGATGTATGGAGAGTGTTTATGGAGCAAAAGTCTGAAACTCGTGGAAGGTTGCAGCAGGTGTGTACAGAATTTAGCTTACTATTTAAAGATCTTTCTGGCTTGCTCAAATCATATTGATTAAATGATAAACAAAGTACTTTCTTGAAATCTCATGGTGACTGGCATAAACTCCCCGATTGAATTATACAGCAAACAGAGCACTGTTTTTTTAAAGACATTTGAAAATGTCTTTACCAGTTACAGGTATATCTTTCTTTTTTTTTAAAGGTTTCTTATTAAAAATTCCATACCAGGATTTTCTCAGAAGATAAACTAGACTCAACAAAGAAGTTAATGCAAAAATAAGCTATTGCAATGGCATCAGTGAACAGATACAATAAGCAAATAAGCAATTTGCAGATAGAGAGTCAACATCCCATGAAATGTTTATAAAGGTAATATTTAAGAGCTCATAAAATCAAATTGTATTCAGATACAATAACAAAAGTCAGTAATAAAACAGTGGTGAACCAGGTCCGGAGACAATCATAAAGCAAAAGGCTCCGTTCTGTTTCAGAGTTTTTCTTTAGTGCTAAACATACTATATTTTTTCATGGCAACCACCCAGTCTTTGCTTACCCAGTTACTCATGGTTAGAGTGCATGCGTACGGATTAAACGGCTAAAGGCATGTGCTTTTTGATGCAATATAATTTAATTATTAAGAAAGTCATTTGGATGTCATTTAGGATTCACGGTGCTGAGCATTTTTAGGATTTTTGTCCTCAAGGAAACGAGCTATTCTCAGATAAGGCTACTGTTCTTTGTTTTCTTTCCCAGAGTGCATCAATCTATTACAGAAAAAAAGTTGATGCATTTAACTTTTTTTGTTTGTTTATTTTATCTGTGGTGGTTGTTCTTATCTGCTGGATAATTATTTGTTCCAATATTTTTGTGCAAATCAAAAATAAGCTTATGGGCCTGTATTTCCATAACCCTCGTCTTAAATAAAAGATATAAATAAATAGCGCTGTTGTAAGGATAGGCAGAGTGTTTGCTGGTAAGTTGCACTTCCTCTGTGAGATCTCAAAGATTTCTGACACATCAAGATCCGTTTCTATGAGTCTGCTAGAGCCAGGATTCATTACGACAGACAATTTCAAAATAGCCAGCTTATCCTTGACAGCTCTTTCCCTGAAAGAGGACTGTGAGGCCTGAGATCTTCCTTTTTTTAACTGCTAATTTTAACGCTCCTGGGATTGCAGCTGATCCGCTTAGTGACCAAGTGGTGCAAACTTGGGCCAGTTTTTGGGTAGGTGGGATGGGAGAGTGGAGCGTGCCTGGGTTTTCCCACATTTGCGGAAGGAACCTTTGTTACCTTTAATGCCTGTTGCCAATTCTGATTTTTGCATGCTTGTGCTGCAGTCTTCTGTTAATGCTCAGGAACTTGACCTAGTTTCCACCTTTTGTTTTTGTTCAATGGCAGTGAATACCTTTTGACTGAGCTTAGCTGATCTCTCATACTCTGACTTATCCCTACCATGGTTGTGCCCGTTCTCTAATAGGAGAGCTTTCACTTTGGCTTTTGTCTTTTTTCTGAACTGTGACTTTTTTCAATTTTCTTTTCCCTACCAGCTCAGTCTTCCGGGACACCTTACTTAGCTTTAATGAAAATGCACTTGGATGAATGTATTAGTCCACCTGTCCATCTCGGCTGTGTAATTTAATGGTCATTCTCTTTCAACCTGCTGTCCACCCTGATTTTCTCCGTTGGTTCCTCCTCATGGCTTACAGTCTAGCTGAGCAGCGTTTACTCTTTCCCCACCCCAACAGACCAAATTTTACCAAATTCACCAAAACAGCCTGTGGATTGGCTGAAGAACTGAGCCATTCAGCATTCCCGTAGCACCAGATGGAGTGGTGTGGATGGTGTCCTTCTACCTGTTCATGAGCTCACCTCGTTTGAGGTCTTTTTCCCAGCGTAGCATACATGTTCCTTTCCCTTTTAATCATCAGCCGGGCATTTGGTAGGTCAGTCATTCTCTATAGACTAGCCCAGAGACTGAAAAGGTGTATAATTTCTAGATAAAATAAAACATATCACCATCATTTACGTGTCCTTCCAGAAGAGCTGTACCCCTTTATGTTACTATGCCACTCACATGAATTCACCTGTTAAATACTGGCTACAACGGGGTTTCACTCAGAAATATATGTTAATGTGATAACTGTGTAAACACTTTCAGTCTTTTTTTTTTTAAGGCTTTGTTGACTAAATATAGCTTTATCGTGAAACCTCAATTATCTTAGTTGAAGTATAATATAAAGATGATGGAGCAGCCATCATGGCTCCGGAGAGGGATGTGGGTGCATCATCGGGCGCTGCCTCTGGCAGTGCTGGGACAAGGTCCATTAGGCAGTCTTCTTGTGGAGGAGAAACATCAGGTCCCATTTCTTTATTTCCTTACGTAAGTTGCTCTGAAAAGAATAGTTTAATGTTAGAAGCAGGTGACTGTTGTTTTCTATTTATTCAATGTTTTTGTAGGTGTAGCAGATTTCGTGTTGATAAAGGATAATTTGATTTTGGAAGGTGGTTACGTACAACATGTTTGTTTGGGGCTGTTACTGAAAAGTCCCACTGTAATCATAATGGAAAGCATATTAAACTT
Organism: Ibidorhyncha struthersii; assembly: GCA_013398815.1. NCBI lineage: Eukaryota > Metazoa > Chordata > Aves > Charadriiformes > Charadriidae > Ibidorhyncha > Ibidorhyncha struthersii. The sequence goes on along the minus strand of VZSZ01010950.1, from coordinate 7,407 downwards.
CATTTTAAACATATATGATAGAAGGGTAGATAAGCATTTGAAACATTAAAGAGTGGAACGTTTCCTCACTTCTTCACAAGCTTTGCTCATTCTTTCACTGAGAGAGGACTGTCAATCTTGTGTTTTTTAACTTAAATGTAACCTGTATCCCTACCTCCAGCATACACTTATTTTTCTACAATAATTTTATATAGGAGTGTGAAATGGGCTTTTGTTACATTAGACAACATAGAATACAAGAATCTGTGCAAAGCATCATATGAATCTCTGCTTTTTTTGCATGTTTACTGTACTGGAAAACCTTGTAGTCTCGTCAAGGCTTCTCATTTATTGATAGCAGACACATAGTATTGGCAGCTCATCTTTTTTTCTTTTTATTAGAAAAATCTTGATGCATTTATTAAGTTGACTAGAGAAAAAAAAGATTATTTTCTGTGTTTATAGTTTATATGGGTACACAATTCTCATCACAGGCTGGAGATAATCTTGTGATTTGGGTTTTTTTAAGCTTTGCTGTATTTTTACAGTTGTATGAGTACTTAGGACAGTAGTTTAATAGTTAAAACAGCCATTTGGTGCATTCCTTTATTATTTTCGACAACTAGAGAAGAACTTATTTTTTTTATCTTGGTGTAATCAGTAACTTTACCAATAGTACTTTTCAATAATTTTTTCTTAACCTTAGGGCAAATTTCAATTTTGCGTACATTGTTAATCATGCAACTTCAATATGTAGTATTTAATTTAGTATTATTCTGTTACTTTTGATGCCTACATGGAAGGCTGTGGGGATGTCTTTGGTTCACATGCCTAATGCTTTATGAGATAAACAAGTAAGTAATTCAAGCTTTGTAGTCGGTGTGCTACATAATGACCTAGTCATAATTTTTGAATCGCCTGTCAACACATATTAAATCAGAGCATCTGTTTGAAACAGTAGTATTTCATAAGCTGCGTTTGACAGTTCATTATCTTATCTGTGAGAACTCCTTTCTTCCTTCATGTTGCCTCAAAAACAATATCCCTGCAATTGAACTTTTGGTAAAAGTCAAGGTCACAGCTTTGGAATAAAGTTATATATGGGAATTGCCTGTCTTCTCGTTGAAAACGTGAGTAAATCAGAAGTACTGATATGGTAATCTAAATCTATGGTATGTTCTCTTGCATTTTATTGAAACTAAAGGATAAGAAGTTTTATTGACTTTTTAAAACTGTTCTTAGTGAAACTTCCTTGAGAAAGTTTCTTAATAAATCTATATAGAGATATCTTAATCTATCTTAATAAATCTATATAGATTTAACTATACTTAGAACTATACTTACTTATAACACTTACAAAAAAACCCCAAACAATCAGGAATGGCAGCTAATTATAACATATATAGATGTACATAACCTATGGGGAATGGATTTTATGTGTGTATTTAGGTAGAAGTGTGATGTCTATGTAAATTAACCAAGTAAATTATCTTCAAGTTTTCTGAAAGACAGCACAAGTACCTTGTATTTTCTGTGGGGGCCATTCCTTCGAGCGGGTTGGGGAAGAAGGGACTGTTTTAGTCAGAAACCCACCTTCTCCCTCCCTCCCCTTTATAATTTTCTCATAGATCAAATGTCAGGAAAGGGACTATCTTCATGTGGAAGACTGATGCCATTTGGTTTCATTCGATTAAGGGAGGCTGGAAAACATCTTTGCATTTGATTATACAAACTGTAGCTAATGTACAATGCAATGAGAGAAATTTGCCAGAAATACATTTCAATTTGTGAACTAATTTTGGTTTGATATTCTTGCGTATTGTATTACTAATATATCAAAAAATCTTTAGACTATATGAATTTTTAATTGTTTTATTAAGTGTTGCCAAAAAGTTACAGTCTTTGTAACCTCTTAATGTTTTCCAGTAACTTCAGGATCTGCTTCTAATTTGACATTATGCAGCTGAAGGATATAGTTAATTTTTTCATACTTCTGAACAAAAGTCTTTATTTGACTTTTGACCTGCTGCAAGAAATCATTCAGTGCTTCCTAAAGTTTATATTCCAAACATGAAGGTTATTTCTAACACAGATTATTAAGGCTTTCTTAGTACTTCTGTGTTGTCAAGGTAATCACAGACCATTTGGTCCTGGAGGAGATTAAGTTTTAAGAAAACTTGTGCATGGATGTTAAAGTTGTTTTTTGTGTGTGTGTGTTTTGTTTTTTTAATAGGACATCTACCTGTGAAAATGAGCATTGCTTTTTAACATTTCACTGAACAGTTGTGTGACTTACAGAGTGTGCATCTCTGCACACTCTGGCATAGTAATCCACTTCGTCAAAACAATTGACCTTCAACCCTCAACTGCCTCCCAAAAAACCCCCAAACCTAACCAACACACGCCTCTCATGCCTAGCAATAAATATATATTCCGTCCTATTCCTTAGTGGGTATAAAAAAGGGTGAGTAGCAGGATTATCACAGTATTCGGACTGTTGTTTGAAGAAGAGCCAGCACTGGGAAAGCCCTTTTCCATGAATTATGGGTGACCTGCCTTCAGCAGAAATGCATAAGGCTATGGGGCTGTGTAGTAAAGCTGGAGGAAAAGTCCCATATGGGGCTGGCATCACCTTCAGGGGAATTTTCTTAAGTTTAAGTTAAGTTCTTAAGTTAAGCCCAGAAGGCCAACCATATCCTGGGCTGCATCAAAAGAAGTGTGGCCAGCAGGTCAAGGGTCTACTCTGCCCTCATGAGACCCCACCTGGAATATTGCCTCCAGCTCTGGAGCCCGCAACATAAGAAGGACGTGGACCTGTTGGAGCAGGTCCAGAAGAGGGCCACGAAGATGATCAGAGGGCTGGAGCACCTCTCCTATGAAGGTATGCTGAAGAGAATTGGGGTTGTTCAGCCTGGAGAAGAGAAGAATCCGTGGAGACCTTATAGCACCCTTCCAGTATCTGAAAGGTGCCTACAAGAAAGCTGGAGAGGGTCTTTTTACAAAGGCATGTATTGATAGGACGAGGGGTAGTGGCTTCAAACTGGAGGTGGGGAGATGTAGATTAGATATTCAGAAGAAATTTTTCACTCTGAGGGTGGTGAGGCACTGGCCCAGGGTGCCCAGAGAAGCTGTGGCTGCCCCATCCCTGAAGGTGTTGGAGGCCAGGTTGGATGGGACTTTGAGCAGCCTGGTCTAGTGGGAAGTGTCCCTGCCCATGGCAGGGGGGTTGGAACTAGATGATCTTTAAGGTCCCTTCCAACTTAAACCATTCTATGATTCTACATCTTTCTTTACATCGTTTGGCATTGTGCACATATCTTGGGGTGAGAGGGGTGGGAGCAGCCTGCTGGCCTGCCCCTGCCAGAGGGACCTCTGGCTGCCTTCACGGGGTTGTGGGAATGGTGAGCTGCTCACCACGTTGTCTCCAGGATCTGTGGTCAGGATTCAGGTTTTCTGCCTTAATTCCTGACATAGCTTAAACTTCTGCTCACTTGTTATCTGATAAGATTGGTACATTCAGCAACCGAAATCCTTTGTGGAGTATTTCAACTACAGGACACATTACTTTTTATTGAACTCTATAATAGGGATGACTGGTGTTGCACTTGACTGCTATGTATAGATTTTTTTCCCTCTATTACTAAAACCCACTGCTATTTTTCAAAGATAAAATGCAAAATAAAATTCATACTTGACCTTCATTCCTTTAGTGTGATTCCTTTCAAGGGCTGCTTTTCCAAGGAGTTTTCCTGGTCCCTCGTGCAGAGCTGAGCTCTCTGAGCTGTCCCAGCACAAACTTCCCAGCTTCTTCTTCTCTTCCTCGCCTTTCCCCACCTGGTGATGCACCCCAGGGAGACAGCCTGTGCTTTGGGTCCAGTCACGAGTTCCTCTCAGTTTGGCTGTACTGATCTCGATGCCAGATTGCACAGCTTTTCCAGAATGAGAGGAGTTAGGAGCCTGAGGTCCTGATCCTCACCGTGGGGAAGAGGCATGCTTGGAGTTGGGTGAGGGGCTGCCAGGCTCTCCCAGCCCTTGCAGCATCCTCTCAGGCTCCGATTCCCGTTCAAATTCTTTATTCTTTTTCTGTGTTTCATCCTTTTCACTGCTGGGTTTTTCATTGTCGTTTTGAACCGTGGGCAAAATTTTTTTCAGACACTGGCTCTTGTTCAATTCGCTTACCTCATATTTTTCTTCTTTTCGATACATGTCAATGAGATCTGCTGCTGTTGGGTGAAGAACCAGTAAAATAAAAATCAAAGTTGCTTATGAGGATCCTTCTCTTCCACATTTGTTGATTCAAATTTTCCAACTTAATTGGTTTCTCCTTTATTCCCCATTGGCAGTGACCTTATAGACCCTGAATGAAAATGATGGTTTTCATTGCTTCTGGTATTTTGTTGCTAAATTGTTCATTAATTTACAGTGAAGAACTGATCTATTACACATCCCTCCCATACTTCCCTGTTAGCGTTGCCTTGATCTGCTGAAGAATAGCATTACCTACAATATTGCAATTTTTTTTTTTTCTGAAATGAATTTTGCATTATTCTTAGTCAGTGAAAACAGTGGATGAAATCTTGGTATTTTTAATGTAATGACAGAACCTCATGGCATAAAGTTTAGTAGCTAGACCAATACTGAAACTGTTGAGCAACTTTATTGCTCTACTAAACCTCGTCACTTCACACGTCTCTCTGCAAGACCTACTTTTGCTTCAGGCTGTAAATGGAAGATGAGATTTTATTATAAGTCTCCTGGATTAGGTACACAGGAACCACATTGGTTGACATTGGCTTTGATATATGTGAGCAAAAGTTTATATAGTCATTTTTGCTGTGTTTCCATTCTAAAAGTTAATTAACTGATAAGATATAACCCTGGAGCGTGGGTCTTCAAATAGGACAAGACAAAGGTTTAAAGAGAAATTGAGACAAAGCTTTGTCTGATGCAATGAATGATCTAGAATAGGTGAAATACCAATGCAGTATTTTAGCGAATTAGTTCTGCGTATCCATACAATCTTAATTTATTTGGCTGTGCCATGTCAAACTTGCTCATAGAAACAAATAACTATGCATTCGTAGTGTGCTGTATTTATACTTCTTTTATAGCAACAGCAAGAGTTAGTTTCCCAAGTACAGCACATTTGTATGGAAAGTTCCTTTTCCTTTGGGCTTCTGATGAATTAACAAGCTGCTATTTACTATTTCTTTGAAATACACACTTAAAATTCCAAATATCAGTTCTCTCTTCTGAAAAGGAAATGTGATGTGAATCTTGATGGATTTTTCAAAGCACTGAGTTGGTCTTGCATTGAATTTTATTTTCTAAATAACTTATTCTAAAATGGAAGAATTAATTGCCACTTCGGGAAATTTTGGAAGTCCCTTTGATTACTTTTCCTTGTTTTTAAGGGAAATGGTAGTGCTGGTGCCCTGGTTTGAGGCCAACCCAAACCACGACAGCTGGGTATATTGGCCATAGTCTCTCTTCCCCCTCCAGGGAAGAAAGGGTCAGATGCTTTTCTGGGCTTCATGTCACTGAAGCAGCCTCAGGTCTGAGTCACTGATGTGCTCCTTACTGACGCCCTCAATGGCTGGCATGGAGTCGCCTCTCCAGGTCCCGAGCATAGGTCCTCATGCTGTGCATGACACCAAGGACTTCTCAGAGGTGTGGAGGGTATTTCTTCTCTTACAGGTTGAGGAAGCTGAAATACCTACTTGTGACTTAACCACTTGCAAATAAGCTAGGAGAGGCATGCTAACGATTTTTTAATTTTATTTTTAAAGATTTTTTTTTAAGAAGTCAGAAAAAATAATAAACACTTCTGTAAATTGTTATTCCAAGTGACTTTCCAAAGATGACCTTCCCCTGCTTTAAGCACTCCTCACTTTCAACATGATTTTGTCTGATCTTGTAATGACAGTTGGCAGAAACCTTCCACATCTGGAAAGATTCACAGAGCAATTTTGTGGGAGAAACTGCTCTGCCAGCAAAGATGAACAAAACTTCACAGGTGAGAAGAGGGAATAAGATGAAGATCAAACTGGTGGTTTATTACAGCCAAGATTAAAATGGTTTGTACTGGAAAGACTGTAATATAAGAGAGTGTAGTGTGGTGTCCAAGTCAGCTCTATCCCGGGGTTAGGTAGAATGAAGCGTATGAAGAATAGCTAAAAATACTAATAATCTTTCAGCAAGGTGGAAAGTATTGCTAGTTCTGATGCAATTTACTTTCTGTTGTATTAGTTTGCTTTTTATTGCATTTGATTGTTTTTTGGTTAAACAAACCATAAATTATATGATCTGCACCAATGGTAAAGAAATAACAATAGAGAACTTTTCATGTCCAAATATTGTATCTGTTATACATGAACAATCCTATAGTAACCAATCAGTGTTTGGATTGCATAATTGCTTTAGAAACAAATGCTTGCAAACAAATGCTTCAGTCGCAGATATTAAAAAGAAAGGGTAATAAGATCTGTTCTTTTCCTATTGAAATAGATGTGAGTTTTCCCATTGTTTCAGCAGGAATGCAGTCTGCTTGATAATCCCCACTCAATTATAACAATTTAGTACAAATTTAAGAGTAGCAGCAGCTAAATCAGAAATGTTTCTTTTTTTCTGCCTGTAAGAAAGGAAGAGAAGATCATCATAAGAATAACATAACGTACTGTAAGATATCTCTCTTTGCATCTTTGATCTTCTACCTTGTTTTTAAGAGAAAAGAAGGGGAAAGCAAATAGTCCCTTTAGATCAGTTAGCTTCAAAAGAAGAGTAAAAAGGAATGGATTAGCAGTGAGAATGGTCTGAACAACAAACATAAGGAAAGATAAGTGTAAGTATTTTTATTATTCTTAAGAGGCAAACCTATTGGAACTCCTTTGCTTACACAAAAAAGTTCATTTAACGTGACCCAGGGGAAATACCAATTCTTATGGGAATCAGGGTCTTTTATATGCACTATATAGTAATGTATCTTGGACTGTTAGTCTCTTCTGGGGAATTTGTCTTTTTTTTTTTGTTTTGCTTGTCTTTTTCTTTTTCCTGCAAAAGAAAGGATGCCCTGAGGTAGGGTTTCTGTAAAACACTTTTCCCCCGCACACTAGGAATGTTTAGGAAGAAGTATAAAAAGCCTTTCTGTATGTATAATTTATACATTATGTATACATTTATGGAACTCTCACACATCAGAGTGACTTTGCTCTTACTGGGATTCAAGTCTGCGTACTTTGGTTTCCCACTGGGCAAATCTCCTGAAAGGCCCCAAACATTTGATTTCTCAAGGTTGTCTGTGGGAAACCTTTCACAATCTCTTTCTGCCTCTCTCACCTTTAATCTAAGTGTAGTGTATGAGTACAATCTAAGTACAATTTATCTACTGTACTTAGAGAAATCCCATGGGAGAGGGCTCTAGAGGGTAAG